>JAJQKJ010001590.1:280000-382285 GCA_029574335.1 Rana kukunoris
AAATTAAATTTTTTTTTTCTTTTTTTTTTTTCATCTTTGACAGCTGCTCAGTAAAAGCTGGGAGACGGAATAAGTGAATATTTAAAAGCTTCCTAAAGTGCGATTTAATTCAAGTTACTAAGCATTTTCCCATTGGCTTTCCTGAACTGTATCCAATTAGCTGAAATAGGTTTCCGATGACACAGCCAACGCAGTTCAAGCAGGAGCCGGAGCGCAATTTATTCCGCGCGTAGAAAACTCCTGTGATAAAAATTCAAATTCTCCTTGTCTTGAAAAAGCCGTCCGTCAATTTTTAACGGCGCTCTTCCCGATATAAATCCACGGCGCCGAGCCTTTTTATGCACAGCTGGAGGATTTTGGTAAACCCAGGAACACCTGTTCAGACAGGGCGCAACTTCTGGACCGCGCTATAAATTTTGGCGTTTTTGGCAGATTTCGTTGCTCATTCTGTAGGACGCGCGAAAGACTCCCGTAATTAATCTTACCGCCTCTGGCTTTATATTCACCCCTCGGTAAATGCCCCCCTTGGTCTCGTCTCATTGAAGGCGTAAACGCCGCGCCTTTCTTACGAAGATGCTGCAAATTGATTCAGGTTATCCACGTCCTGCTTTTCGCCGAATTTACCGTCGGGACTCACCGACCGTGTGAATGGAGGTGGGGAATATAAGAAACATTATCTAATAAAAATAGATAAAAAAAAAACATAACCCACCCCAGACTTTAATGGAACTCATTTAAAGATGCGTCGGTAAAGACGCAATTTTACATGCCCCACCCCCCTGCATCGTGTCGCGCTCAGCAAAAAGGCCCTAAAGAAGACCTGTCAGTAATTTTAGAAGGTTGCTTGAATTAATTTATGACATTATGTTATGTTTTTTATGTTATGTTTTTTTTTATTATTAATTATAATTTGTATTTTTTATTTTACATAAAATATTTTTTTTAGAATATTTTTTTTATGTCAAATGAGACAGGAACAACAAGCGCCCAGAGGCGATTTAGTTCGCATGTGCTGCGCTATATAAGTTCCTCACTCACTCACTCACTCACTCACTTACTCAGAAGTCTGCTTAAATCAATTTCTGACTATTTGTTATGTTTTTATTATTTTTTAAGTATTATTTTTATTTTTTAATTAATTATAATTTGTATTTTTTTTTTTTTTACAGTAATACAATATATTTTTATTAAGACTTCATCATAAAGAGTTAAAAAAAAAAGAAGGAGAAAGGAAAAGAACAGACCTTGAATGTACAATAGAGCCCATACGTACATTAAACAAATTAATGACACACGTATAGCTCTTTGCAAATATATTTAAAAGTTGAATGGTTAAGTGTAGAGAGAAGAGAAAGAAAGTAAAAAAAAAAAAGAAAGAAAGAAAGAAAAAAGGGGAAATAGGCCTGTATTTATGATATTATAAAATATTATATACACCTAATTTTATTAATTTATTTTAATGATATATATATATATTTTAAATATTTTCTAATTAATTTAAATTTTTATTTTAAATGTGTTATTCATTTGTTTATTTCACAATTTTTTTTAATGAATATGGGCTCTTAGTAAACAGTTATATAGAAAATAATATATTAAAACAAAATTGCAAATTTATATTAAAAAGTTGAATACACAAAACCATGGTTAAGTGTAGAGAGAAGAGAAATAAAGTAAAAAAAAAAAAAGAAGAAAGAAAGGGGGAAATAGGCCTGTATTTATGATAATATAACATATTATAGATACCTAATTTTATTGTTTGTTTATTTTATTAATTTATTTTAAATATATATATATTTTTTGAATATTTTCTAATTTATTTACATTTTTATTTTAAATGTGTTATTCATTTGTTTATTTCACAATTGTATTTTAATGAATATCATTTTGTTTTAATAAATATAGGCTGTAAACAGTGCTCTAGAAAATATTAAGACAAAATTGTAAATATATATTTAAAAATTAAATAGGTTAAATGGGCCTGTATTTATGATATTATAAAATATTATATATGCCTAATTTCATTATTTGCTTATTTTATTCATTTATTTTAATTATATATATTTCAAAAAAATATTAACCCTGGTTTTCGGTATTCAAGTTTTTATGTAATATATATATTTGCAATTTTGTCTTAATATTTTCTAAAGCACTGTTTACTAAGAGCCTATTTTCATTAAAATACAATTGTGAAATGAACAATTGAATAACACATTTAAAATATATATTTTTTTTAAATTAGAAAATAATTAAAACTATTTATATATATATATATATATATATATAATATATATATATATATATATATATATATATATATATATATATATATGTATATATATATATATATATATAGTTTTATAAAATTGTGAAATAAACAAATGAATACACATATATATATATATATATATATATATATATATATATATATATATATAATTAATATATATATATATATATATATATATATATATATATATATATATATATATATATATATATATATATACAATACATTTTTATTTTATATACACACAGTGCCTTGAAAAAGTATTCATACCCCTTGACATTTTCCACATTTATTTTATTTGTTTATTTCTCTACTATTTAACAGTTATCAGACTGCAACATTGGAACTTCCCCCTGTGAACAAAATGCAACATTCCCGCCGTGCCCCAAAATGCAACCGACCCGCCCCCCCCTGTTATCAGTTTATAACTCAGTTATCAGTTTATAACCACAACCTGCCCACCAGCCCCACAGTGCAGTGATCCTGCTGCAACATTATAACTTTGTAGCGAGTCGAAAGGCGAGAGGCTTTGCAGCAGGGGCTGATCTGTGTCAAATATTTGTGAACACAGCCAACAAACTGCACAGCCACCAGGATTGGGTCATCTCTGAGCCAGCATCTCCGGTAGCAAACTGGAAAAATTGTCTGTATTTAACCTGAAAGACAGAATCCCAACTGACAAAGACAATTGTTAAGCAAAGCAGCAAAGATTGGGGAAGGAAAGGTACATAGAGAAGTGTTAATGCAGCATTTATTGGTGACCTCGTATGCTGGGGATGAAATTACAGCAGAAAACGATCCCAGCTCTGCTATTTACAGACATATGAAGTCCGGGGGTGATAATGGAGGCAGATAATTCGGCCTGATTACGATAAGCGGGAGGCGATAGGTAAAACTGCAATTATAAGGCTCAGTAAATAATAAATAAGGTTCTTTATATTAGGAAAGACGAACTCATTTGGCGCTCCCGATATATAAAACTAATGCGACGGGAAGTGCTGACTCCTCAGACCCGCAGATACATTTCCTTAAATACCCCGGAGAGATCCGAGGATTATTACAGCTTTTCTGTGAAAGCAACTCGTAAAATATTCAAAATTGTTTACAAAATCCAGGTCACCTGAACCCGGGGAAGCGATCATTCCCTGCAGGCACCAGGCATGAGAATACCAGGAATGCAGCCTATCCAATTACTAGAGAGCGGTGACATCACTGAGAATGCAGCCTATCCAATCACTAGAGAGCGGTGACATCACTGAGAATGCAGCCTATCCAATCACTAGAGAGCGGTGACATCACTGAGAATGCAGCCTATCCAATCACTAGAGAGCGGTGCACCATCCACTGATGAATGCAGCCTATGATCCAATCACTAGAGAGCGGTGACATCACTGAGAATGCAGCCTATCCAATTACTGAGAGAGGCGGTGACATCACTGGCAGAATGCAGCCTATCCAAATTACTAGAGAGCGGTGACATCCTGTGGGCATGCAGCAGTAACCTCACGCCGGAATTTACTAATCCCAGAGCGGTGACATCACTGAGAATGCAGCCTGATCATATCCAATCACTAGAGAGCGGTGACATCACTGAGAATGCAGCCTATACTTCCAATCACTAGAGAGCGGTGACATCACTGAGAATGCAGCCACTATCCATTCACTAGAGAGCGGTGACATCACTGAGAATGCAGACACTATCCATTCACTAGAGAGCGGTGACATCACTGGAGCAATGCACTATCCAATTACTAATGAGAGCGGTGACATCACTGAGACATTGCAGCCTATCCAATTACTGAGAGAGCGGTGACATCACTGGGAATGCATGCACTCATCCAAACTACGAGGAGCGGTGACATCACTGAGAATGCAGCCTATCCAATCTACTAGAGAGCGGTGACATCACTGAGAATGCAGCCTATCCAATTCACTAGAGAGCGGTGACATCACTGAGAATGCAGCGACTATCCAATACTAGAGAGCGGTGACATCACTGAGAATGCAGCCTATCCAATCACTAGAGAGCGGTGATCTCTGAGCCAGCATCACTGAGAAAAATGCAGCCTGATCCAACTGACAAAGACAATCACTTCATAGCGGTGACATCACTGGGGAGAATGCAGCCTATCCAATCACTAGAGAGCGGGGGTGACATCACTGAGAATGCAGGCCAGTATCCAATCACTACTAGAGAGCGGTGACATCACTGACGGGAATGCAGACCTATCCTTAACTAGAGAGCGGTGACATCACTGAGAATGCAGCTCTATCCAATCACACCTAGAGAGCGGTGACATCACTGAGAATACCTGCAGCCTATCCAATCACTAGAGAGCGGTGACATCACTGAGAATGCAGCCTATCCAATCACTAGAGAGCGGTGACATCACTGAGAATGCAGCCTATCCATTCACTAGAGAGCGGTGACATCACTGAGAATGCAGCCTATCCAATCACTAGAGAGCGGTGACATCACTGAGAATGCAGCCTATCCAATCACTAGAGAGCGGTGACATCACTGAGAATGCAGCCTATCCAATCACTAGAGAGCGGTGACATCACTGAGAATGCAGCCTATCCAATCACTAGAGAGCGGTGACATCACTGAGAATGCAGCCTATCCAATCACTAGAGAGCGGTGACATCACTGAGAATGCAGCCTATCCAATCACTAGAGAGCGGTGACATCACTGAGAATGCAGCCTATCCATTCACTAGAGAGCGGTGACATCACTGAGAATGCAGCCTATCCAATCACTAGAGAGCGGTGACATCACTGAGAATGCAGCCTATCCAATCACTAGAGAGCGGTGACATCACTGAGAATGCAGCCTATCCAATCACTAGAGAGCGGTGACATCACTGAGAATGCAGCCTATCCAATCACTAGAGAGCGGTGACATCACTGAGAATGCAGCCTATCCAATCACTAGAGAGCGGTGACATCACTAAGAATGCAGCCTATCCAATCACTAGAGAGCGGTGACATCACTGAGAATGCAGCCTATCCAATCACTAGAGAGCGGTGACATCACTGAGAATGCAGCCTATCCAATCACTAGAGAGCGGTGACATCACTGAGAATGCAGCCTATCCAATCACTAGAGAGCGGTGACATCACTGAGATGCAGCCTATCCAATCACTAGAGAGCGGTGACATCACTGAGATGCAGCCTATCCAATTACTAGAGAGCGGTGACATCACTGAGAATGCAGCCTATCCAATCACTAGAAAGTGGTGACATCACTGAGAATGCAGCCTATCCAATCACTAGAGAGCGGTGACATCACTGAGAATGCAGCCTATCCAATCACTAGAGAGCGGTGACATCACTGAGAATGCAGCCTATCCAACTAGAGAGCAGTGACATCACTGAGAATGCAGCCTATCCAATCACTAGAGAGCGGTGACATCACTGAGAATGCAGCCTATCCAATCACTAGAGAGCAGTGACATCACTGAGAATGCAGCCTATCCAATCACTAGAGAGCGGTGACATCACTGAGAATGCAGCCTATCCAATCACTAGAGAGCGGTGACATCACTGAGAGTCTTGCTGAACATCAGTCTGACTTCCTGTAGCTTCTCATGTGTAACACTGGCAGAAGGTCAGAGGTCGGATTTAAAGGAAAGCTCTGGATTGGATCCTCCATCACTCCTCTCCTTCCTCCTGACACAAATTTGGCACGGCTCGCGGCTTTTAAACTTTAACCCTCTCCGTTCCCCCGGCTCTGTCCCGCCGAGTCTTCGATATCTGCGGCCGAGCTTTCCAGAAATGGCTAAGGACGGGTCGGGCCCTGTAATCTGCCTCGTCAATCAGGGCGCTCCCCTATGGATCCGGTGATCGATCACTCAAGTACTGGTGTCCAAAAGAGAGAGAATAGTGCTGACCGCGACATTCATCTCTTATTTGCTAATTGGTTACACAGATTGTATATCAGTCATTCTTCTTCTTTTCTTTTTTTTAAATACAAGGGTCACCCAAATAAATCAGACCGCGCATCGGATCGTTCATCGCACCGCGCATCGGATCGCTCATCGGACCGCGCATCGGACCGTTCATCGGACCGCCCCACGGATCGCTCATCGGACCGCGCATCGAATCACTCATCTGACCGCGCATCGGACCGCTCATCGGACCGCTCATCAGACCGCGCATCGGATCGCTCATCAGACCACGCATCGGACCGCGCATCGGATCGCTCATCGGACCGCGCATCGGATCGCTCATCTAACCGCGCATCGGACCGCACATCGGACCGCTTATCAGACCGTGCATCGGACCACTCATCGGACCGCTCATCGGATCGCGCATCAGACCGATCATCGGACCGTGCATCGGACCTCTCATCGGACCGCTCATCGGATCGTGCATCAGACCGATCATCGGACCGTGCATCGGATCGCTCATCGGACCGCGCATCGGATCGCTCATCTAACCGCGCATCGGACCGCACATCGGACCGCTTATCAGACCGTGCATCGGACCGCTCATCGGACCGCTCATCGGATCGCGCATCAGACCGATCATCGGACCGTGCATCGGACCTCTCATCGGACCGCTCATCGGATCGCGCATCAGACCGATCATCGGACCGTGCATCGGACCTCTCATCGGACCGCTCATCGGATCGTGCATCGGACCGCTCATCGGACCGCTCATCGGACTGCTCATCGGATCGCTCATCGGACCGCGCATCGGACCGTTCATCGGACCGCCCCACGGATCGCTCATCGGACCGCGCATCGAATCACTCATCTGACCGCGCATCGGACTGCTCATCGGACCGCTCATCAGACCGCGCATCGGATCGCTCATCAGACCACGCATCGGACCGCTCATCGGACCGCGCATCGGATCGCTCATCGGACCGCGCATCGGATCGCTCATCTAACCGCGCATCGGACCGCACATCGGACCGCTTATCAGACCGTGCATCGGACCGCTCATCGGACCGCTCATCGGATCGCGCATCAGACCGATCATCGGACCGTGCATCGGACCTCTCATCGGACCGCTCATCGGATCGTGCATCAGACCGATCATCGGACCGTGCATCGGATCGCTCATCGGACCGCGCATCGGATCGCTCATCTAACCGCGCATCGGACCGCACATCGGACCGCTTATCAGACCGTGCATCGGACCGGTCGTCGGACCGCTCATCTGATCGCGCATCAGACCGATCATCGGACCGTGCATCGGACCTCTCATCGGACCGCTCATCGGATCGCGCATCAGACCGATCATCGGACCGTGCATCGGACCTCTCATCGGATCGCTCATCGGATCGTGCATCGGACCGCTCATCGGACCGCTCATCGGACCGCTCATCGGACTGCTCATCGGATCGCTCATCAGACCGCTCATCGGATCGCGCATCGGACCACTCATCGGACCGCGCATAGGACTGCTCATTGGACCGCTCATCAGACCGCGCATCGGCTTGCTCATCGGACCACTCATCAGACCGCGCATCGGATCGCTCATCTGACCGCGCATCGGACCGCGCATCGGACCGCTCATCAAACCGTGCATCGGACCGCTCATCGGACTGCTCATCGGATCGCGCATCGGACCGCTCATCGGACTGCTCAGCGGACCGCTCATCGGACCGCTCATCGGACCGCTCATCGGACTGCTCATCAGATCGCTCATCGGACCGCTCATCGGACCGCTCATCGGATCGCGCATCGGACCGCTCATCAGACCGCGCATTGGACTGCTCATCGGACCGTTCATCAGACCGTGCGTCGGACCGCTCATTGGACCTCGCATCGGACCGCCCATCGGACCACGCATCGGACCGCTCATCGGACTGTAATCGGACCGTGCGCCGGACCGCTCATCGGACTGTAATCGAACCGTGCGTCGGACCGCTCATCGGACCGCTCATCAGACCGCGCATTGGACTGCTCATCGGACCGTTCATCAGACCGTGTGTCGGACCGCTCATTGGACCTTGCATCGGACCGCCCATCGGACTGTAATCGGACCTTGCGTCGGACCACTCATCGGACTGTAATCGGACCGTGCGCCGGACCGCTCATCGGACTGTAATCGGACCTTGCGTCGGACCGCTCATCGGACTGTAATCGGACCTTGCGTCGGACCGCTCATCGGACTGTAATCGGACCGTGCGCCGGACCGCTCATCGGACCGTGCGTCGGACCGCTCATCAGACCGCGCATTGGACGTCTCATCGGACCGCGCATCGGACCGCGCATCGGACCGCTCATCGGACCGATCATCAGACCGTCCATCGGACGTCTCATTGGATTGCTCATCGGACTTGCGCATCGGACCGCGCATCAGACCGCGCATCGGACCGGTCTGTGTAACCCGTGGCGCGCTCCCGTGACCCGGTCCAAAGCTTCACTGTGGCGGCAGCATCGATCGCATCATCCCTTTTATAGGGGGGACCCGATCGATGATGTCACACCTACAGCCACACCCCCCTAGAGTTGTAAACACACACAGGGAACACATAACCCCTACAGCGCCCCCTTGTGGTTAACTCCCAAACTGCAACTGTCATTTCCACAATAAACAATGCAATTTAAATGCATTTTTTGCTGTGAAAATGACAATGGTCTCAAAAATGTGTCAAAAATCGCTGATCGTCGCCATAAGTAGTAAAAAAAAAAAGAAAAAAGAAAAATGCAATGAAACTATCCCCTATTTTGTAAACGCTATAACTTTTGCGCAAACCAACCGATAAACGCTTATTGCGTTTTTTTTTACCAAAAATAGGTAGAAGAATACGTATTGGCCTAAACTGAGGAAAAAAAATGTTTTTATATATTTTTGGGGGATATTTATTATAGCGAAAGGTAAAAAATATGGGGGCAGATTCACAGAGAAATGGATTATCGTAGCGTATCAGAAATACACTACGCCGCCGTTTTTTACCTTGCTCTACGTGGAATTCAGGTAGATTTTCTACGGTAAACGACGGCGGCGTAGTGTATTTCTCCCGTCGCAATCCATCTGCGCGAGTAGGGGGCGTGAAACATTTAAATTAGGCGCGTTCCCGCGGCGATCGATCTGCGCATGCTCCGTTCGCAAATTTCCCGCCGTGCATTGCGCGAAATCACGTCGTGACGTCATTCGTTGTTTATGTAGCGTACTTTACGGGCGATCTACGTCCCGACGAGTTACGTAAACAAAATAAAATTTTAAATAAATTTGAAGCGGGAACGACGGCTATACGTAACATGGGCTACGTAAAGTTAGAGCAGCAAAAAGCTGCTCTAACATTACGTATAAAAAAATAGACGAAAACGATTGCGACGCCCGCTCGTATGTTCGTGAATCCCCGTAAAAACACATTTGCATATCCCGACGCACCAAAACGACGCGAACTCCTCCCAGCGGCCGAAAATAGATGGCAGCGTAGATCCGAAGGCTTACGAAGACGTAAGCCTCTCGGATCGAAGCCCGAAGCCGGCGTATCATGGTTTGAGGATTCAAACTAGTGATACGCCGCGCGAAATTTGAAATTACTCCTGTCTAACCCCAGTTAGACAGGCGTAATTGTTTTGTGAATCTGCCCCATTGGGCCAGATTCACGAACAGTTAGGCTGGCGGATCGAGTGATCCGCCAGCCTAACTGTGACTTTGAGCCGGCGTTTCTGTTTTCTGTAACCAGAAAACAAGAAACGCCGGGTTGAAGTTCCGATGCAAGCAGCGTAACTGAGTTTCGCCATCGCATCGTTCTTCAACTTAAAAATGGCGCCGGGGGCGTTCCCGCCGATTTACGCTCAAAAAATATGTTAATGAGCGGAAATCGGCAATTCACGATCGAATTCCGGCGCGACGCAATGACGATACGACGTTTCCGGACGGGATACGCGGCGCATAGATATACCTACATGGGGTTGGAGTATCCTATGTTAGGTATAGGCGTCGTCATCGCGTCGGGAAAAAAAAAAAAAAAAAAACGTCGCTTGCGTAAAACGGTCATGAATGGGAATGTGACGTCATTGACGTTCATTCACAGATTTTGGAGCATGCGCACGGGGATGTTTTGACACTCGACGCATGCGCAGTACGTTGGCGGCGGGATCGCGCTTAGTTAGCATACTACAGCGCCCCGTACCCGCCCAATTTGAATTCCGCCGGCTCATTTGCGATGCGCTGCCGCAACTTTAGGAGCAAGTGCTTCGTGAATGACAGCACTTGCTCCTAAAATTTCGGCAGCGCAACGCAAATGAGAAGCGTTACTCCAGAGCAAAGATGCTCTGGACTACCTGAATCTGGCCCATTGTGTTTTTTTTCAAAATTGTCGCTCCGTTTTTGTTTATAGTGCAAAAAATAAAAAACCGCAGAGGTGATCAAATACCATCAAAAGAAAGCTCTATTTGTGGGGAAAAAAGGACGCCAATTTTGTTTTGGAGCCACGACGCACGACCGCGCAATTGTCAGTTAAAGCGACGCAGTGCCAATTTGCAAAAAGGGGCCCGGTCCTTTAGCTGCATTTTGGTCCAGGGCTTAAGTGGGAGTAATTTTATTTTAATTTTTTTTCTTAAAAAATTACATTTTGTGCAGGGACAGTTCTTAGCACGGGAAACAAGCGCTACTTTTAAAGGCATACTATACACCCCCCTCAGATACGAAATTTAAAGTAATATTTTACTTTCATTTTTTCACTTTAAGCATTATTAAAATCACTGCTCCCAAAAAAAAGCCATTTTTAAATCTTTTTTTGCAGGAAACCAAAAAAAAATGTGATCTGTTTGGAGAGGTAGCCGATAGCAGGATCAGCGTGGAGGACAGTGTCACGACCTCCAGATCGATGATCACTGCAGATGGGGAGGATTCCGGCCATGGAGCCCCCTCCTCCGCGGTCACAGTCCCAGCAGTCCAGTCCACCTTGTACTCCCGGTGGTGTCTCGACCTGGAACAAATAGGCCCGGCACTTTTTGCGCCGAGCAAAGGGCATGATCCGGATGGCCAACTCAGAGCAACGTGGGCAGGACAGTCCAAGGGCCTCCACACCTCCGCTGGAGAACAACACAAACTTCCCCTGGGCACACATTCGAATCCCTGTATCCGTCAAGGGGATTCCATCAGCGGCAGACATTGCGGGGACTCCCGGATTAAACATCGGGGGTCTCAACCTCGAGAAAGATGTGGATGGCACCGACATGTTGGCACAACCTTCTCTCATGGGCGGGCAAACACTTTGTCCTTTGGCGCCAAACTCACCCTGCATCACACGCAGGGGTGGGTGGCTTCTCCCACTTGGAAACTTTCCTTTGCACGTGGCAGGCGCACGCGGCTTCACCGCACGTGCACCCAAATTCAATGGCGACGTTAACTCCTTCCTCGCCAAGCACATTTTGACACACGACAATTCCTGGCTCTCAATGTCAGAACGATCTCACAGTTCTGTTGTCAGAGGCAACAGCCGAATCCAACCGCCGAATCCCGGACGAGCCCCCACATGTAGCGCTCACCCCCGCGGGAGCCGCTGGATAGATTTGGGATCGCACTGTTACCTCTATAACTCTGATGTCTAGGGTAGTTGAAGAAAGTAGCAGTAATGGGAATGTCCAGGCAGCAGGTGTCTTTCTTGTGCTTTTATTTTGCCAACTTGACAAACGATAAACTTGAGATAGACAGATAGATGTATGAGGAGGAGAAACAGCAGATTCAGGCCTAGTTACACAGAAGCAGTCCTGCTTCTAACAACACTTCACTTTCGTCGCCACTCCAGCCGGAGTGGGTGTAGTCAGGGCCGATCCTAGGCAGGGTGCACGGGGTGCTCCGCACCCAGGCACCGCAGAGGTGGATGGCGCCGAAGCTCCAAAGTTCTCCTCTCCCTCCTCCTTGCCTGTTTCCAGAGGCGGAGCGCATGTGGCGGGTGCTGCGGTTCCCCATCCCGCTTGCTCTCTCCACTGGCAGTTGACAAGAGCACATACCCTGAATCTGGGCTGGGTACCACAGCGGAGCCTAGAACTGGAACACGTTCTGGTACTAGGCTCCACTAATTAATTCTGTCCGGTGTGCATGGAGCAGTCTCCTGTCTGCCCCGCCCCCTCTGCGTGTGTCGGCTCTTCCCTCATAGGCGGTGTGATGAGAGGCTTCTGGATTGGCCGGAGCTGCTGCCAATCATCCCGTGCACTCCCAGAAATGTTCTCCAAGTGCCACCCTCCAAGTAACCAAAGATGCCACGTATGCCCCGCCCCCTGTAATGTGCTTCTGCTCCCAGCGCGCCCGAGCTACAGGGATCTATTGGACAGGTACTGATCTATGGGGACACCTGATGTGGGGGGCTCTGATGGGGGACACCTGCTGTGGGGGGGCTCTGATGGGGGTCACCTGCTGTGGGGGGGGCTCTGATGGGGGGCAACTGCTGGGGGGGAGCTTTGATGGGGGACACCTGCTGTGGGGGGGCTCTGATGGGGGTCACCTGCTGTGGGGGGCTCTGATAGGGGGAAAACCTGCTGTGGGGGGCAACTGATGGGGGACACCTGCTGTGGGGGAGCTCTGATGGGGGACACCTGCTGTGGGGGGGCTCTGATAGGGGAAACTTGCTGAGGGGGACTCTGGTGGGGGGCACCTGCTGGGGGGACTCTGGTGGGAGACACTAATGAATACTTCTTAGGGGAGCATCTCTGTGCTTGAGTCGTAGCCATAGAAACATGTGTAAAGGGGAGGAGTTAGATGACCACGCCCAATGGGGGGGCACCAGAAATATTTCTGCACCCAGGCGTCTGTGACCCTAGGATCGGCCATGGGTGTAGTGTACCTGGACAGGCCTCCCACACCAACCCGGCAGCCCAGGGTATCACTCGGAACCTTGTGAGAAACAAGCCTCTGCCACAGACCCTTCCCTAGACTGTAGGTCATGAAATAAATCTTCCTTAGTAAATTAGTACCTGAATCTGATCTTAGGTAGTTCTCAGTTGGTCACCGACTGACAGGTTGCTGACATCCAACCCCTCAGTGTTGCGGTCGACTCGATCCCCGATGGTTCGCTCCAGTGCTGTTGGATCACCAGCCTCTCATTGGTGGTCCTCAACTGGATTCCCCACCGAACAGCCAAACTCGCTTGGGATCTTCAAGTTGGGACCCCAATCGATCACTGGGGTCCCGCCAAAACTTCAATTGCTCTGGGCCGACATGGTCCCGGAACCAGGATCTCCGCATAGCTCCCCCTACCCGGCCAGTTAGGCCATAATGCTTGGGGCGCGGTGATGTATGGTCACCCTAAAGGTGGGTGCCGCACCAGGAACAAGAAGAGCCCCGCCTAATCGGACGAATCTGTTCCATTATTCGAAGTACATTCGGATCCCCAGCATACCCCGCAAGAGAAAACCCCTTCCTGAATTGCTGGCAATTAGCGACACCCCAACCTGAACCTTACCTGCGCCACCGTATTTCGGGGTGGTTCATTTTCGCACCCCGAATTTCGAACTACAGGACAGCCCACAGCAAAGGTCCAGCAAAACAGAGATTTTTTTTTTCTAATTCCGAATCGAATACCCGCGGACTAAATTCGATGGGAATTCGAAAAAAAAAAAAAAAAAAAATAATCTCTCACCCCCCCCCCCCCCAAATTTTCGAATAGCACATTTACTTCGAAAGTACAAAAAAATTTGAAAAGAGACTATTTGTTTTCTAATCTGGTTGAAGACCTTTTCGTTTCGCCCGTTTTTTTTTCAAAATTCGGTCGAAAACGAACCCTCTAGTGATTCGAAAAACGATCGAAATATATAGAGGGATCAGACCCCCTTCCTCCTGCTGGTGACCCCTCTAGTGATATTTTCGAAATTCGGTCTATATAGAACGAATGAACCTTTCCGAAAACGAATCAACTGCTGTAACGATCCCTAACTAGTAACGAAATTTATTAAATGATCTATATTGAAACGAAACGAAACAAATTTTTCAGGACCTCCTTCCTCCTGCCTAATGGTGACCCCTCTAGTGATATAAAGATGGGTGCTATATAGACCAGGAATCAGAAGAGCCCCGCCTAATCCTCCTGTCTGTGATCCCTCTAGTGATATAAAGATCTATATAGAGGAATCAGGACCCCTTCCTCCTGCTGGTGCCCTCTAGTGATATAAAGATCTATATAGAGGATCAGGACCTCCTTCCTCCTGCTGGTGACCCCTCTAGTGATATAAAGATCTATATAGAGGAATCAGGACCCCCTTCCTCCTGCTGGTGACCCCTCTAGTGATATAAAGATCTATATAGAGGAATCAGGACCTCCTTCCTCCTGCTGGTGACCCCTCTAGTGATATAAAGATCTATATAGAGGATCAGGACCTCCTTCCTCCTGCTGGTGACCCCTCTAGTGATATAAAGATCTATATAGAGGAATCAGGACCCCCTTCCTCCTGCTGGTGACCCCTCTAGTGATATAAAGATCTATATAGAGGAATCAGGACCTCCTTCCTCCTGCTGGTGACCCCTCTAGTGATATAAAGATCTATATAGAGGAATCAGGACCTCCTTCCTCCTGCTGGTGACCCCTCTAGTGATATAAAGATCTATATAGAGGAATCAGGACCTCCTTCCTCCTGCTGGTGACCCCTCTAGTGATATAAAGATCTATATAGAGGAATCAGGACCTCCTTCCTCCTGCTGTGACCCCTCTAGTGATATAAAGATCTATATAGAGGAATCAGGACCCCTTCCTCCTGCTGGTGACCCCTCTAGTGATATAAAGATCTATATAGAGGGATCAGGACCTCCTTCCTCCTGCTGGAGATCCCTCTAGTGATATAAAGATCTATATAGAGGAATCAGGACCCCCTTCCTCCTGCTGGTGACCCCTCTAGTGATATAAAGATCTATATAGAGGAATCAGGACCCCCTTCCTCCTGCTGGTGACCCCTCTAGTGATATAAAGATCTATATAGAGGAATCAGGACCTCCTTCCTCCTGCTGGTGACCCCTCTAGTGATATAAAGATCTATAGAGGGATCAGGACCTCCTTCCTCCTGCTGGTGACCCCTCTAGTGATATAAAGATCTATATAGAGGAATCAGGACCCCCTTCCTCCTGCTGGTGACCCCTCTAGTAATATAAAGATCTATATAGAGGGATCAGGACCTCCTTCCTCCTGCTGGTGACCCCTCTAGTGATATAAAGATCTATATAGAGGAATCAGGACCCCCTTCCTCCTGCTGGTGACCCCTCTAGTGATATAAAGATCTATATAGAGGAATCAGGACCTGCTTCCTCCTGCTGGTGACCCCTCTAGTGATATAAAGATCTATATAGAGGAATCAGGACCTCCCTCCTCCTGCTGGTGACCCCTCTAGTGATATAAAGATCTATATAGAGGAATCAGGACCTCCCTCCTCCTGCTGGTGACCCCTCTAGTGATATAAATATCTATATAGAGGAATCAGGACCTCCTTCCTCCTGCTGGTGACCCCTCTAGTGATATGGGGTGACTCTGGTGGTCACTCCATCCCCATCCTCTCCTATCACCATCCTTTCCCATACCTGACCTCTCTCTCATCCCCGCATTGCATCTCCTCCTCTGCTCTATCCTGGAGAGCTCCCCAGCAGAAATCGCAGCAGACACGGCCAAAACGGTGTATTAATCAGAATTTATTAACAGTAATTAAGTTAATTTCATGGGAATCGCCCATCTTTAACTAAAAGCCGAGATCGTTAGTGCTTTTTGATATTTGATTAAAAAATCAACTCGAACGTCTCCAACGGCCCATTACGTTTCATAGTGAGAATGGAAAGTGTTCATTATATCACCAAGAGGAAAAACCGAGACAGAGAGGGTGAGCCGGATCTCACAGATCAGGGAAGGAAGTAATATGGCGATTAACTACAAGTCTCAGCCGGTCTAAATGTCAGAGTTGTAATATATAACACTTTGTGACTGCAGGGGGACATTAGAGTGTAAGCTCCTCTGGTGCAAAAAGTGAGTGTGACTGGCTTCAGTGTTCTCTGTATAGCACTGTGATATATGTCAGAGCTATATAAATGTATAATAATAATAGTGTGTGATTGTGGGGGGACATTAGAGTGTAAGCTCCTCTGTTCCCTGTACAGCACTAAGGCATATGCCAGTGCTATAGAAGGTCTGGATCAATAACTCTTCTCTCAGTACCTTCATACACAGTGCAGTTCATTAGCAGTGAATGAGGCTCAGAGTCCTGTGTTGTACCCTCAGGTCTATCCATCAGTGTCACCGCAGTGATAGCCAATTAATCAGTGTCCTTGGCACCCTGGAGGGCACATTCCAGACATGTGGGTGTACCCTGGGCAGCGGGCACAGTACAATGTCCAGCTTGGGATATTTGAAGGCTCCTAATACCTTTGCCTCTGACCTGCAATGACAGCCAAATCCATCATACTCCATGCAGTGAGCGGTGATCAGAGGAGCCTGTAGAGTGCATTGTCCCCGGCACTGCGTCCTGTGACAACAAGAACAAATATTAGGGCTCGGTGTCATGTGCCGGGTTATAGGGAGCTGCCCATTCCCACCATAGCATACCCATGGGGCGACTGGTGATCATGCTGGTAATACTGGTATAATGACAGGGAGAGCCCTCTCCTGCCATGCATGCCATCTATCACTGGATGTCCCTGGGAAGCCAAACAACTATTCATCACACAGAGCTGTACAATTTATTTTCTTTCTGTCTCTTTCTTCTTTGCCTTCCTTTTATTTTCCTTCCTTTTTCCTTGTGAACTGTCTTCCTTTCTGTCTATCTTTATTTTTTCCTTCCACCCTGTCTTTCTTTCTTTATTCCATCCTGCCTTCCTTGACTTCTATCTTCCCTTTTTTTCTTTCATTCTGCCCTTCCTTTTTTCTTTCTTTCTTTCTTTCTTTCTTTCTTTCTTTCTTTCTTTCTTTCTTTCTTTCTTTCTTTCTTTCTTTCTTTCTTTCTTTCTTTCTTTCTTTCTTTCTTCGTTCCATCCTGCCTTTCTTTCTATCTTTAATTTTTCATTTCATCCTTCATTTCTGTATTTTATCCTTTCTTTCTCTCTCTCTCTCTCTCTCTCTTTGTTTCTTGCATTCCTTTCTTTTTCCTTCCATCCATGTTACCTTCCTTTCTTTCTTTTATCCTGCCTTCCTTTCTTATGTCTTCCTTCCACCCTGCTTTCTCTCTTTCTTTCTTTCTTTCTTTCTTTCTTTCTTTCTTTCTTTCTTTCTTTCTTTCTTTCTTTCTTTCTTTCTTTCTTCCTTCCTTTCTTTCTTTCCATTTCTTTCCTTTCCTTCTTTCTTTCTTTCTCTCTTTCTCTCTCTTTCTTTATCTCTTTCTATCTCTTGTGGTCTCTTCCGTTCTTTCTTTCTTTCTTTCTTTCTTTCTTTCTTTCTTTCTTTCTTTCTTTCTTTCTTTCTTTCTTTCTTTCCTTCCTTCCTTCCTTTCTTTCTTTCCATTTCTTTCCTTCCCTTCTTTCTTTCTTTCTTTCTCTCTTTCTCTCTCTTTCTTTATCTCTTTCTATCTCTTGTGGTCTCTTCCGTTCTTTCTTTTTTCTTTCTTTCGCTCTCTTTCTTTCTTTCTCTTTCTCCCTTCCATCCTGCCTTTCTTTCTCTCTTTCATTTTCCCTTTCATCTTGCCTTCCTTTCTTTCTTCCTTCCTTCCTCCCGTCCTGCCTTCTTTTTTTATGTCTTTCATCCTTTCTTTCTTGCTCTCTCTCTCTCTCTCTTTATTTCCTTTCTTCTTCCTTCCATCCATTGTACCTTCCTTTCTTTCTTTCTTTCTTCCTTTTATCCTGCCCTCCTTTCGTATGCCTTCCTTCCACCCTGCTTTCCTTTCTTTCATCTTGCCTGCCTTTTTTTTTTCTTTCCTTTTATCTTGCCTTCTTTTTTTTATGCCATCTTTCCACCCTGATGTCCTTTATTTCTTTCTGTCTTTCTTTTTTTTTTTTCATTCTGCCCTTTCTTTCTTTTTTTCTCTCTCTCTTTCTTTTTCTTTCTCTCTCGTCCTTTTTTTCTTTTTCTCTTTTTTTTTCTCTTGTTTTCTCATTCTTTATCTTCTCTTTCTTCCTTCTATCCTGCATTTCTTTCTCTCTTTCATTTTCCCTTTCATCTTGCCTTCTTTTCTTTCTTCCTTCCTCCCGTCATGCCTTCCTTTTTTCTGTCTTTCATCCTTTCTTTCTTGTTTTTTTCCTCTTTATTTCTTTCTATCTTTCTTTATTTCTTTCCTTTCCTTCTCTCTCTTTATCTCTCTTTTTTCTATTTCGTTCTTTCTTTCTCTCTCTTTTTCTTTCTTCCTTCCATCCTGCCTTTTTTTCTCTCTTTCATTTTCCCTTTTATCCTGCCTTCCTTTCTTTCTTCCTTCCTCCCGTCCTGCCTTCCTTTTTTCAGTCTTTCATCCTTTCTTTCTTGCTTTGTCTCTCTCTCTCTCTCTCTCTCTCTCTCTCTCTCTCTCTTTCTTTCTTGATTTCCTTTCTTTTTCCTTCCATCCATTTTACCTTCCCTTCCTTTCTTTCTTTTATCCTGCCTTCCTTTCTTTTGTCTTCCTTCCACCCTGCTTTCTTTCTTTCTTTCTTCCTTTCCTTCCTTTCTTTCTTTCCTTCCATTTCTTTCCTTTCCTTCCCTTCTTTCTCTCTCTCTCTCTCTTTCTTTATCTCTTTCTATCTCTTGTTGTCTCTTCCGTTCTTTCTTTTTTCTTTCTTTCGCTCTCTTTCTTTCTTTCTTTCTCTTTCTCCCTTCCATCCTGCCTTTCTTCCTCTCTTTCATTTTCCCTTTCATCTTGCCTTCATTTCTTTCTTCCTTCCTCCCATCCTGCCTTCTTTTCTGTCTTCTGTCTTTCATCTTTTCTTTCTTGCTTTCTCTCTCTCTCTCTCTCTCTCTCTCTCTTTATTTCTTTATTTCCTTTCTTTTTCCTTCCATCCATTGTTACCTTCCTTTCTTTCTTCCTTTTATACCTGCCCTCCTTTCGTATGCCTTCCTTCCACCCTGATTTCCTTTCTTTCATTCGTGCCTGCCTTTTTTTTTTTCTTTCCTTTTATCTTGCCTTCTTTATGCCATCTTTCCACCCTGATGTCCTTTATTTCTTTCTGTCTTTCTTTTTTTTTTTTTCATTCTGCCCTTTCTTTCTTTTTTTCCTTTCTCTTTCTTTTTCTTTCTCTCTCGTCCTTTTTTTCTTTTTCTCTTTATTTTTTTTCTCTTGTTTTCTCATTCTTTATCTTTCTTTCTTTCTTCCATCCTGCATTTCTTTCCTCTCTTTCATTTTCCCTTTCATCTTGCCTTCTTTTCTTTCTTCCTTCCTCCTGTCCTGCCTTCTTTTTTTCTGTCTTTCATCCTTTCTTTCTTGTTTTTTTCCTCTTTCTTTCTTTCTATCTTTCTTTCTCTCTTTCTTTCCTTTCCTTCTCTCTCTTTATCTCTTTCTCTCTCTTTTTCTTTCTTCCTTCCATCCTGCCTTTCTTTCTCTCTTTCATTTTCCCTTTTATCCTGCCTTCCCTTCTTTCTTCCTTCCTCCCGTCCTGTCCTTCCTTTTTTCTGTCTTTCATCCTTTCTTTCTTGCTTTGTCTCTCTCTCTCTCTCTCTCTCTCTCTCTTTCTTTCTTTCTTTCTTTCTTTCTTGATTTCCTTTCTTTTTCCTTCCATCCATTTTACCTTCCTTTCTTTCTTCCTTTTATCCTGCCTTCCTTTCTTATGCCTTTTTTCCACCCTGATTGAATTTCTTTCTTTCTTTCTTAAATCTTGCCAGCCTTTCTTTTTACTTTCCTTTTATTGTTTCTCTTTCTTTCTTTCTTTCTTTCTTTCTTTCTTTCTTTCTTTCTTTCTTTCTTGCCTTCCTTTATTATGCCTTCCTTCCACCCTGCTTTTCTGTCTTTCTTTCTTTCTTTCTTTCTTTCTTTCTTTCTTTCTTTCTCTTTCTCTCTCTTCTTAAACTGTTTCTCTTTCTTAAATGTCTTTCTTTCTTTCTTTCTTTCTTTCTTTCTTTCTTTCTTTCTTTCTTTCGTTTGTTCTTTCTTTCTTCTTTCTTTCTTTCTTTCTTTCTTTCTTTCTTTCTTTCTTTCTTTCTTTCTTTCTTTCTCTCTCTTTCTTAAACTGTTTTCTTTCTTTCTTTCTTTCTTTCTTTCTTTCTTTCTTTCTTTCTTTCTTTCTTTCTTTCTTTCTTTCTCTCTCTTTCTCAAACTTTCTTTCTTTCTTTCTTTCTTTCTTTCTTTCTTTCTTTCTTTCTTTCTTTCTTTCTTTCTTTCTTTCTTTCTTTCTTTCTTTCTTGCCTTCCTTTATTATGCCTTCCTTCCACCCTGCTTTTCTGTCTTTCTTTCTTTCTTTCTTTCTTTCTTTCTTTCTTTCTTTCTTTCTTTCTTTCTTTCTTTCTTTCTCTCTCTTTCTTAAACTGTTTCTCTTTCTTAAATGTCTTTCTTTCTTTCTTTCTTTCTTTCTTTCTTTCTTTCTTTCTTTCTTTCTCTCTCTTTCTTAAACTGTTTCTCTTTCTTAAATGTCTTTCTTTCTTTCTTTCTTTCGTTTGTTCTTTCTTTCTCTCTTTCTTTCTTTCTTTCTTTCTTTCTTTCTTTCTTTCTTTCTTTCTTTCTTTCTTTCTTTCTTTCTTTCTTTCTTTCTCTCTCTTTCTCAAACTTTCTTTCTTTCTTTCTTTCTCTCTCTTTTTCAAACTTTCTCTCTTTCTTAAATGTCTTTCTTTCTTTCTTTCTTTCTCTCTCTCTCTTTCTTTCTTTCTTTCTTTCTTTCTTTCTTTCTTTCTTTCTTTCTCTCTCTTTCTTAAACTTTCTCTCTTTCTTAAATATCTTTCTTTCTTTCTTTCTTTCTTTCTTTCTTTCTTTCTTTCTTTCTTTCTTTCTTTCTTTCTCAGTAGAGGGGTAAACTGCCTGTACTGGATATAACTATTAATTTGTAATGTGAATTCTGTTGGCACACCCATGAATAGATGATCAGGCCTCGGTGACAGTCTCTTATAACGCGCACTCCGCAGGGAAGGCCCAGCGTCACATTTCCATAACAAACCTGCACCGTGCGCACAATTGGAAGGTGTAAATAATACTGTGTCCTCATAATCATCCTCCCCGCTCAGTCTAGACACACAGAAACTGTTTAATGGGGATGTCTCTTTAATCGCCTTTAGCACCCCCCTCCCCCCCCCCCCAGGTTGTTCCCGTGTCCAAGAAAACAATATTATTTTTTAGAGTTTAAAAAAATGTAAATTCCCCAAGAAGACACTTTTTGATCCCTGAAGGCAGGTCCCTTCTACTCCCCATCTCCCCCAGGGGTTGTACCCCTAACACCTCCTGACAAACTACAAATACCCAACTTCTGCCCAAAACTACACTCCTCCACCCCCATTCCACGGACCTTGGACATGGGACCCCCCCCCCCGGGACACCCCCTAGCAAAGCACCTTGTTCCCATGTTGATGAGAGCGAGGGCTTCTTCCCCACAACCCTGGTCTAATGGTTGTGGTGGTCTGCAGGTGGTGGGGGGGGGGGGGGGGAGTTATTAGAATCTGGAAGCCCCCTTTAATAATAAGGGGGCCCAAACTTATTTACAAAAAAAGGCAGTATTGCCAATTAAGACCCGGACCATTATGCAGGTTAAGGACCTTGCCTCTTTTTGCGGTTCGGCACTGTGTCGCTTTAACTGACAATTGCGCGGTCGTGCAACGTGGCTCCCAAACAAAATTGACCTCCTTTTTTTCCCCACAAATAGATCTTTCTTTTGGTGGTATTTGATCACCTCTGCGGTTTTTATTTTTTGCGCTATAAACAAAAATAGAGTGGCAATTTTGAAAACAATTCAATATTTTTTGCTACAATAAATATCCCCAAAAAATATATAAAAAAAAAAAAGTTTTTTTTCCTCAGTTTAGACCGATTCCTATTCTTCTACACATTTTTGGTAAAAAAAATCGCAATAAGCGTTTGTCGATTGGTTTGCGCTAAATTTATAGCCTTTACAAAATAGGGGACAATTTTATGGCATTTTTATTAATAATGTTTTTTTTACTATTAATGGCGGCGATAAGTGTTTTTTTTCATGACTGCGACATTATGGCGGACACATCGGACAATTTTGACATAATTTTTGGCACTATTGTAATTTTCACAGCAAAAAGTGCTATAAAAATGCACCGATTACTGTGAAAATGACAATTGCAGTTTAGGAGTTAACTACTAGGGGGCGCTGTAGGGGTTAAGTGTGACCTCATGTGTGTTTCTAACTGTAGGGGGGCGGGGCTGGACGTGTGACATCGGTGATCATCTTTCCCTATATCAGGGAACAGACGATCAGTGACACTGCCACAGTGAAGAACGGGGAAGATTTGTTTACACTCACCTTTCCCCGTTCTTCAGCTCCTGTGACCGATCGTGGGACACAGGTGGCAATCGGGACCGCGGTCTCGGAGCATCGGACCGGGTTGCGTGCACGCGTTGCGCGTGCGACCCTCGACTGGGCTCTTAAAGGCGACGTACCTGTACGTGCCTGTGCCCAGCCGCACCATTCTGCTGACGTTCATCGGCATGAAGGGATTCTTAAGTGATTAAATAAAAACACCACTCAGTTTTTAACAAGTCCCTTATTAAAAGAAAAAAACAAAGGCCCGGATTCACATACATCGGCGCATATATATGCCGCCGTAGAGTATCTCTTTTCCGCTACGCCGACGCAACGCAGAGAGGCAAGTATGGAATTCACAAAGCAAATGCTCCCAACATTGCACCAGCGTAAAGTAATTTCGTCGGCGTAAGCCAGCGTAAGTGTAAGTGGGTGTGACCTTATGCAAATGATGGTCAGAGCGTGGTGCAATGCTTTACACCCGGCGTATCCTGAACGGCGCATGCGCAGTGACGCAGACGTACAGTTAGCACCCCTATGCGCATGTTTACAACTACGCCGGCACAACTTCCTGAGATACGCCGGCCCACGGCCTACGCCCAGAGCATAAATACACCCAGACATGCGCCCGTCGAGCGCAAAAGTGCGTTTTGAGCCATGTCTGCTCCAGTGACTAGGAGGGAGAGGAGAAAAAAATCATTTTTCACCGGAGGAGAAGGCAGTCGTGATCTCGGCCTTGTCAAGGTACGACATGTACCTCCATGGGGCAGAGAGTGGCATGACCAGCAAGGCCAAGAAAGAGGAGATCCTCCAGGAGATCACCATGCAGGTCAATACCCTTGGACATGAGCAAAGGACCTCAAGGGACATTATAAAAAAAAAAATGACTTGCCACCTCCCCTGCCCACGCTGAATGGCGCATGCGCAGTGACGTACGGTTAGCACCCCTGTGCGCATGCTCACAACTACACCGGCGCAACTTCTTGAGATACGCCGGCCCACCGCCTACGCCCAGAGCTTAAATACGCCCACGCTGAACGGCGCAGTGAAGCGGACGTACGGTTAGCACCCCTGTGCGCATGCTCACAACTACGCCGGAGCAACTTCCTGAGATACGCCGGCCCACCGCCTACGCCCAGAGCTTAAATACGCCCAGACATGCGCCCGTTGAGCGCAAAAGTGCGTTTTGAGCCATGTCTGCTCCAGTGACTAGGAAGGAGAGGAGAAAAAATAAATTTTTCACTGGAGGAGAAGGCAGTCGTGATCTCGGCCTTGTCAAGGTACGACGTGTACCTCCATGGGGCAGAGAGTGGCATGACCAGCAAGGCCAAGAAAGAGGAGATCCTCCAGGAGATCACCATGCAGATCAATGCCCTTGGACATGAGCGAAGGACCTCAAGGGACATTATAGAAAAAAAAATGACTTGCCACCTCCCCTGTCAGGCTCACTGCTGATGAGGAGGTGATTACCAGATGTCTGGTGAGGGAGCAAGTAGAGGGCCTGGAGGGCTATGACTCCATTGAGCACCGTCTTGAGGAGAGGTAAGTGTGTGTTTTACTCCCTATCTGGTGTGTAGCATGTGAGGGGTTGGAAGGGAACATGTGACAAGTGTGAGGGTCCACCAACATGTGAACGTTTTGTGTCATCCAAAGATGTGCAGGAGGGAGCTGGGCCATCATCAGCTGCTGGACGACCCACGCCACCCCCAGAGGAGAGTGCCCACACCCAGGGCCGATCCGCCCTATAGGCTCACTATGCAAGCCGCTTAGGGCCCCACAAAGCTGTGGAGGGCCCCCAAATTACTAGAGGCCCCCCCCCCCCCGATTCTCACTAATGTAAGATGTAATTTCCGACAGCAGAACACCCCCTCGCTTCTGAACTTTAATATTTAATTTGACATGTCACTGTCGGCAGCGCCCCCCCCTTGCTTCTTAACTTTAATGTGACATTTTGCTTAGGGCCCCAGGGAGGTCAGGATCGGTACTGCCCACACCTCTCCTCTAGAGGAAGTTTTGGAGGAGCATGTGGACCTTGAGGAAGGAGTATACCTCAAGGAGGAGAACATCATCCCTGGAGCCTCCCAAACATCCTCCCCCATCGGGGAAAGCTCCTCACCCTCCTCCCCCATCAGGGAAAGCT
Source organism: Rana kukunoris (assembly GCA_029574335.1). NCBI lineage: Eukaryota > Metazoa > Chordata > Amphibia > Anura > Ranidae > Rana > Rana kukunoris. Next base: position 304,677 of record JAJQKJ010001590.1, read on the forward strand.
CCTCACCCTCCTCCCCCATCAGGGAAAGCTCCTCCCCCTCCTCCCCCATCAGGCAAAGCCCCTTTAAGGGCCTCCCCCATCAGGGAAAGCCCCTCAAGGGCCTCCCCACACAGATGGCCCCAAGCCTCTTCTGCCCCCAGGAATAGGGTGACCAGACATCCCCAGTTTCAGAGGACAGTCCTCTGATTGAGGACACTGTCCCCGAACCAAGTCTGTCCCTGGTTTTGTCCCCAGATTGGATTTAATAGGGGGCAGGGGCAATTTCAAAGACAATCAGTGCAGAATTAAAATAAAAAAAATTGAATTACACCCCCCGCTCCGCCGTGCCTTCTAGCATAGGGGGGTTGTATTTTTCCCATTATCTGTGCCCCTCTCTGATGATTATGTGCTGGTCGGAGCAGAGAGAATATTTCTTCAGTTTCGGGCGCATGCCCATTCAGCTCCGCTCGCATGTTCTTCTGCCTTGGCTCAAGTCCTGGCCAGTCACCCGCCTATCTCCTTGCCTTCCCTGGCAGAGTGATCTTCCTCCGCTCCCCACCCAGTAGTAGCCGGGGCACGAAGAGAAAGACTTGAGAGGCTGTGAGGCGGGCGGCGACAAGCAGAGAGTCACTGATTGCTGCCATTACTAGTAAAGAAAAAATATGTCCCCGGATTTCATTTTAAAAATCTGGTCACCTTACCCAGGAAGGCATTGCAGAAGATGAGGGGTGTACCCAAATCCCTCCCACAATGGCTTTATGGGTGCTATAGAGGTTGACCTGCGCCGTGTGGCAGACAGCCTGGCCTCTTTGGCCCAGACCCAGGCTGCCTGCACATTGGCTGTGCAGCAGTCCCTCACACAGCAGGCTGATCAGAGTACCACCATCTCTGACAGCCTGCACGATGTGAGTGGGAACTGCACTGCTATAGTGACCTGCCCTGAGCTGCAGGCCACAACATCAGGCCTTGTGATGGAGGTGAGGAGCCTGGCAGTGACTGTACAGGCCAGCACAGCTGCCATCAGGGCAGAGGGGAGGCAGACAAGGTGCCAGCTGCGGATGCAGGCAGAGACCAACTCCTTCTTTGAGCGCATTGACCTTGCCCTGGAGGGCAGGCAGCCAGCATCGGGCAGGAGTGAGAGAGGAGGGGATGATCCTCCTCCTAATATGCCCCCCACCCGAGGTTCTCCCCAGGCAACTGAAGGGCCGGAGCCGTGGCACCATGCCTGGCCCACAACAGGGCAAATGAGTGCCCCTTTTTTTGGGTTTTGCTCAGATTTTTTAACTTTTTTGTTTTGGTGAGAGTGCACACGGTTAGAAGTGCAGGCTACAGTGTGACTGATGTGTGAATGTGGGTGACATTCCTGCCAGTAAGGGGTGTCACCCTGGGTCGTCGGGGAGAAGTTATCACCACGACCGTGTGAATGTGGTATGAATGGACAGCGACATAATTGGGGCCTTGGCATGGCATTGCTGCTCCCAAGTCCTGCATGACTTGGGCTAATCCAATGTGAGGTAGATGTGGTGTGTGAGCTAGGGACCACAGATGGCAAGCCCCCTTTTTTTAAATTTTTTGGAAAAAAAGTAAAACATTTTTGCTATTGTTTAATCATTTTTTTTAGTCTTTTTAGTTCCTTTTTTATATATGTTTTTCTTTAGTTCGTCTTTCTCAATTCGCAGCAGGACCCCCCAGGCCCATGCCTGAAGCTGTATAAGGGGCCCCATAATTCCTGATGGCAGCCCTGCCTGGCAAGTTGGCATGTGTTGTCCTGCAAGTGTGGTTGCTTAGCTCGTCCGTAACAGTGCTGCTGCAGCTGCTGTCCAGCTGACCTGTGCATGCCTGGTGCTGAGTTAAACCTGCTTTATGGGGCATAACTTTGCGCCGGACGTACAACTTACGCGCGGCGCGCGTAGCCTGCGTCGGGCGCAAGTGCGTTCGTGAATCGCCGTATCTCCCTCATTTGCATATTTGAATACAAAATCAATGGGTGCGCGAGATGCGTCCAGCGTAAATATGCGCCCACGATACGCCGGCGTAGGCAAGTTACGTCGGTCGGATGAAGCCTATTTTCTGGCGTATCTTGTTCTGTGGGTACGGTGCATAGATACAAGGGCCAGATTCTCATAGATTAGCGCTGGCGTAGCGTAAGCCATTTACAGTACGCCGCCGCAACTTAACAGAGCAAGTGCCGTATTCTCCAAGCACTTGCTCCGTAGTTTGCGGAGGCGTAGTGTAAATGGCCCAGCGTAAGGCCGCGTAATTCAAAGGGGGCGGCTTGTATTTAAATTAAGCGCGCCCCCGCGTCGATCGAACTGAGTAAAAAAAATAAAAAAATATTACCAAAAATGCCAAAGAAGCTATAACTTTTGCGCAAACCAATCAATAAACGCTTATTGCTTTGGTGGGCCAAAATCCATACCAGATTCTTATCCAAGCATGCAGCCTTGGCAGGTCAGGAAAGGGAAGTGACCCCTCCCCCAAACCATACAACACGGGGGATTTGGGTGAGGCTCTGCTCCCCCACCCCAAATAACCTTGTCCCCATGGGGACAAGGGCCTCTTCCCCACAACCCTGGGCTGTGGTTGTGGGGGTATGCAGGCAGGAGAGGCTTATCTGAATCTGAAAGGTCCCCTTTAACAAGTGGGCCCCCAGACCCCGGCCCCCCATGTGAATGAGTAGGGGTACAGTGTACCCCTACTCATTCACCAAAAAAGTGTCAAAAAGAAAGAAAAAATACACACACAGTTTACTAAAAAAAGAAAAGAAAACAACGTCTCCCGATGTAGATCCAATTTTCGTGTGGCCTACAGATTAGCACAACAAGAGTGCACAGAGAGCTTCATGGAAAGAGAGTCACGGAGCAGACGAAGTTGGAGGGAGTGACGGCATGACAGGATGGGACTGGCCGTAGTTTGATAGGCTCCTTTCAGTGTAAGGGCAGGGGTAGCAGTGTAGTGGGCAGGGGCGGCAGAGGTTAGAGAGCGGAGGAAGTGACGTTTTCTTAACTCCTCCATACATAGGTAGAAGCTGCCCACCCACCCTCCCTGTTTTTTAGGCTTTCTGTGGGCGGTGTTGGGTCTATGGAAGACAAGGAAAGGCTGGAATTTGGGGAAGGAAAAAGGTTGTACCCATAGGTGGTATGGGGGTTATCGGGTACCTTTCGGTTAACGAGGGTTAACCAGGAAGGGGTTAAAATGTTAGGTCACTGCAGACGGGTGTACTGCCTCTGAGTTGGGGTCTTGCGACTGAGGTAATAATTGTTGTCCCAGTGTCTAAGTTGAGAGGGGTGGTCTCCTAGACCAGTGTTTTTCAACCTTTTTTCAACCAAGGCACACTTTAAAATCTGTCAGAATCTTGAGGCACACCAAACCAAAAATTTGAAAAAAAATTATGCCACTTGCTATTTGTACAGTGGTTCAATTAATTAAAACAAAGCACAATATAATACCCCAATTTGTGGGTAACCTTCATATTTTCTGTGAAGAACACTAGCAGCAGACAATGTAATCCAGCAATAGCACATACCTACATGCCTTTGATTAAAAATGATTAGAAAATTGTTTTTACTTCCAGCATAATACTTCTGAAACTTGCAATAAGAAAGTATGCAATTTTCTATTACGTTTTGTCCTGGAAGGTGTCCATCTTATTATGTTACTATGTAAAGATTATTTTGATATTCTGCCTACACCAATGCTATGTAAGGTTGCCACGTATCCAGTAAAAATGTAACTTATCACCAATTACATTAATGGGACCATAAGGCTGATATTTTTCATTTCCGATAAGGCTGATATTTTCCCAAAAATGGAGGCAACTTTAATGCTATGCTATTGGATATAAACACTAAAGCCACTGATTTTACCCCCAAAAAATACCTGGCAAGTGAACGCAAATAAAAAGAAAAAAACGTGACAAAGAAGCTTTTCAAAACAATGGCTAACCTGTGTACATATGTTGACGTGTGTCAACATGGAGGAGGAGGCGAGGAGCCGCGGAGAGAAGAGCCGCTGTACCGAGCCGATCCCTGAGCGGGGATAGATCATGTGACATGGCGCGCCGGGTGGATTTGTAATTCCTGCCTTCTGAGCTTGCAGCACCTATGATGAACGTCACAAGTCCCGTAGTCACGGATTGGAGCAGTAAGACGTCCATCATAAGCGCTGCAGCTTCCGGAAGCCGGGATCTGTGTCGCTCGACTCCACACTCGGCAACATGCGGCGCTCGCTCGGAGCTCATAATTAATTATCCTCCTAACCTGCACTGTAATAACAAATATTAACCAAGTTGGGGGTCATTTTGCTGCGGCACACCTGGGGACTCTTCACGGCACACTGGTTAAAAAACACTGTCCTAGACCACCCAGTATTGGAAATGTGTATAAAGTTATTTAAACGGTTATTTATGTCAAATTTTGAAAAGGTTAAATAAAAAAGTCCGGAAGGCCAATTTTACTCCACAATGTGGTCCGTTGTATCATTGGGGCATGTGGGGTAAGGTAAAAGAGGGAGGGGTCATATTGATAGTGGGTAATGTGCCACTAGGATCGGTCCTTAACATGTCATGGGTTTCCATGGCCAAGCAGCTGCATCCAAGCCTTACATCACCAAGTGCAATGCAAATCCTTGGATCCTGTGGTGTCCATACCAGATCCTTATCCAAGCATGCAGGTCAGAAAAGGGTGGGGAAGGGAGCCCCCCCTCGTCCTGGACCATACCAGGCGGCCACATGTCCTCAACATGGGGGGAGGGTGGGTTCTTTGAGACGGGGAGGGGGCTCCCACCACAAAGCACCTTGTCAAAATTTTGATGGGGACAAGGGCCTCTTCCTGACAACCCTGGATGGTGGTTGTGGGGGCTCTGCGTGCCAAAGGCTAAAAAAAAAAAAAAAATCCATTCAGTTCATCTGTCAGATTTGATCGTTTGCAAAGCATCAGTAAGCCAGTCATTGGCCAAACACGTGGAAATCTTTTTATTTTATTTTTTATGCCATCTTTGCAATTCTCCTCGTGCCCCTCACCTGACTCCGACTCGCCGCGCTGGAAGTGATGAAAATTGAGCCCAAATTGCAAAAACACTTAAAGCGCAAGAGAAACAGATGTCTGTAGTAATCCTCCGCCGCCGCCCTCAGACAGGTCCCATCTTATCCCGAGCCGCGGAGGGTGGAATAACCTTTTCCCCTATTAACGCCGCCACCGGCTGAAATTGCCTCATCTACTCCGATTTCCATTAGAGATACACGCAATAAAGACGCGGCAGAGGAGGGAAATTAAAGCCAAATTGACTATGTGGCAAAATGCATCATAAATTACGATTATTGTGTCCAGCTCATGAGCATTACCGGGCCGGCGATTCATCTGCGAGCCTTTGATTAAAACATCTCGGCTCATTCCATTTCGGAAGCCGGAGTTTATTTATGCATAATCAAATTAATTACATTTTGAGAGATCTTTAACTCGTTAATCCATTTGTATCGGCCGTCTATAAAAGCGTGGCAGGCATATTACACCGCGCGCCGCCCTCGTAATGGGCCGCTCTCTCTCTCTTCTGCCTTTGGAGAGCCGATTGAACTGCGGGGCTCCGTGTTAAATAATAATTGCGGGGGGCTCTGAGAAATCACTGGGGTGTCCAGCACTAAACACCACCTTCCAGATTTATTGTTTTATATCTACAAGAACACATTCATTGTGAAGCTCTAGTACAGATCATAGACTGCACTGGCCTCAGGAAATGCCATAACTGCACTCACCACCAGGGCTGCTGTTAGAAATGATGGGGCCCCGTAGGCCGGTACAGCCTATCTGGCAGGGCCCCCCATGGGCACAGTGGCGACAATGGCATGGCACAGTGGCGACAATTGATGGCATGGCACAGTGGCTGGGTTTGATGGCATGGCACAGTGGCTGCGTTTGATGGGCACAGTAAGGACAATTTTATGGCACAGTGGGGACAATTTTATGGCATAGTGGCTGCGTTTGATGGGCACAGTGGCTGCGTTTGATGGGCGCAGTCGCGGCAATTGATGGCATGGCACAGTGGCGACAATTGATGGGCACAGTGGCGACAATTTATGGCACAGTGGCTGCGTTTGATGGCATGGCACAGTGGCGACAATTAATGGGCACGGTGGCTGTGTTTGATGCCATGGCACAGTGGCTGCGTTTGATGTGCACAGTTGGCGGCAATTGATGGGCACAATGGCGAAAATTTTATGGCACATTGGTGACAATTTATGGCACAGTGGCTGCGTTTGATGGGCACAGTGGCAGCAATTGATGGGCACAGTGGCTGCGCCCCCCCCCCAAAAAAAAAATTTGAGCACCAACCGCCACTGTCCTTATCCAAGCATGAAGCATGCAGCCTGGCAGGTTAGGAAAGGGTGAGAAATGGAGCGCCCCCCCCCCCCGTTCCTGGACCATACCAGGCAGTCACATATCCTCAACATAGGGGCGATGGGATCTTTGAGACATTTTGATGCGGACAAGCGCCTCTTCCTGACAACCCTGGATGGTGGTTCAGGAAGCGCTGTACAGCCTATCTGGCAGGGCACCCCCAATTACAAAAACAATATTTTCACCAAAAATACACTAAAATCATTATTGGAGGACACAAACATAACAGAAAAGCTGTGTGAATTGGGCCTTTTTCTAATTGTTTTATTTTTTTTTATTTTTTTTTATTTATAATTAAAAAAATATATAATAATACATTTTTAAAATTATTTTATTTTACAGTGTTTAAAAATGATCCGATGGACGTGTCTGGATTTGGCGGCTGCCAGGAGAACGGTACTTACCTGACTGCATTGTGCCAATTGTAAAGTTTGGTGGAGGGGGGGTTATGGTTTGGGGGATTGTTTTTCAGGGGTTGGGCTTGGCCCCTCAGGGGTTGGGCTTGGCCCCTTACTTCCAGTGAAGGGAACTCTTAAGGCGTCAGCATACCAAGACATTTTGGACTATTTCATGCTCCCAACTTTGTGGGAGGAGTTTGGGGACGCATTCTTCCCAGAAGAGGTGAAGGTGTTATAGCTGCAAAGGGCGGGGCCAACTCAATATTGAACCCTACAGAGTAAAGCCTCGTACACACGCTCGGTATACTCGGCAAGAACCAGCAAGAAAACTGCTGGCAGAGCTTTCTTGCCGAGTATACCGAGCGTGTGTACGAGATTTTTAGGATTCTCGACAAAAAAACTGCCCAGAATCTAGACGAGAAGAATAGGGAACCTGCTCTCTATTTTCTCGCCGTGAGATTCTCGGCAGTGTTCTTGCAGAGAAACCCAGAGAGGGCCAGATTCTTAGCCGAGTTACGAGATACGCCGCGTAACTTCTAAATTGCGCCGGCGTATCTATTTTCTGTATTCCGAAAACAAGATACACCGGAATTCTGCCTAGATACAAGGGGCGTAAGTCTCTTACGCCGTCGTATCTTAGTTGCATATTTACGCTGGCCGCTAGGTGGCACTTCCGTCGATTAGCTGCGTCGAATATGCAAATGAGCTAGATACGCTGATTCCCAAACGTACTTGCGCCCGCTCATCGTATTTTTCGTTGTTGGCGTAAAGTTACCCCTGCTATATGAGGGGTAACTTTGCGTAGGTGCGGTGTACGCAATGTAAAGCATGGACGTCGGGACAGCGTTGTATTTTTCCGTAGTTTCTGTCGTTTGCATAAATCGTTTGCGAATAGGGCTTTGCGTAAGTTACGTTCACGTTGAAACCAATGTATTTGCGGCGTAATTTGGAGCATGTGCACTGGGGTGGGCTCACAATTCTTTTACATAAAACACGCCCACCTAATCCACATTTGAATTACCCGGGCTTACGCTGGCCCATTTACGCTACGCCGCCGTAACTTAGGGAGCAAGTGCTTTGTAAATACAGCACTTGCCTCTCTAACTTGTGGCGGCGTAGCTTAAAGACGAAACGCTACGCCCGCACAAGGATACGCCGCTGTACCTGAATCTGGCCCATAGTGTATATATAGATTCTCTATGTAGCGCTACTCCTGGAGGAGCTGCTGGTTTGTTTTGGGTGGCACATTTACCTCGTGGCTCCCCCGAATTCCTGGGGGTGAATGGTGCGTATAGCAATAGTAAAGTGGGTATAGTGTACCTGGACAGGCCTCCCTCACTGACCTGGCAGCCAGAGTATTGATGAGCGGAGGTCGGGGGGGGGGGGAAGTGTCACAAGTTGAGAAGAGGGGAGTGTCGCAAGTTGAGAAGCGGGGGGGGGCGTTGCAAATTGAGAATGGGGGGGCGCCATAAATCAAGAACCTAGGGGTGGAGGGCTGCAGCCGCGAATTTATTATTTTTTAGGGGAATGCCCTAGGGACCACCGGACCCCTTAGAGGTCGGGGGGGGCTTTGGGTGCAAAAAAAAGGGGGATGCCATCCGGCCCCCTTAGAGGTTTGGGGGACTTTGGGTGCTGGAAAAAAAAGGGGGATGCCATCCAGGGCCCTGGGGACCACCGGGCCCTTTAGAGGTCGGAGAGAGGGGCTTTTGGTGCTGACAAAAAAAATAATAAAAGTAAATAAAATAAAAAATAAAATAAAATGTTTTTTAAATAAAAAGGGGGGTGATATCCGGGCCCCTGGGGACCACCAGGCCCCTTACAGGTGTACTACTAAGGGGTCGGGGGGGGGGCTTTGGGTGCTAAAAAAAAGGGGGATGCCATCCGGGCCCCTTAGAAATTGGGGGGGCTTTGGGTGCTGAAAAACAAAGGGCATGCCATCCGGGGCCCTGGTGACCAGCGGACCCCTTAGAGGTCGGGGGGCTTTGGGTGCTGAAAAAAAAAGAAAGGGGGATGCCATCCGGACTCCTTAGAGGTTGGGGGGGGGGGGCTTTGGGTGCTGACAAAAAAAAAAGGGGATGTCATCCGGGGCCCTGGGGACCACCAAACCCTTTAGAGGTCAGAGAGAGGGGCTTTGGGTGCTGACAAAAAAAAATAATAAAAAAAAATAAAAAAAAAAATAAAATAAAATGTTTTTTAAATAAAAAGGGGGTTGATATCCGGGCCCCTGGGGACCACCAGGCCCCTTACAGGTGTACTGCCTGTACCCCCCGATGGTGGCCCTAGCCACAGGCCCTCGTGATTGTGGTTACGAAGATGAACCTCCTTAGTAGAATTACGCCTGGCTCTCCTTCAAGTTGTTTTCAGGTACCGACTGACAGGTCGATCCCCGGTGATTGTCGAGACCCTATTGGATCGCCAGCCTCTCATTGGCTCTCCTCAGATGGATGCCCCACCGAACAGCTATACCACTTGGGATCTTCAGGATTGGGAACCCAGTCGACCACTGGGCTCCCAGCCATAGCTCAAATGTTCCGGACCAACATGGTCCTGTAATCATGAACTCCGCGTGGCACGCACGCCCCTCGGTAGGCCATAACGCCGGGGCGCCGTAATGTGGCCACCCTAAAGGTGGATGCCGCACTTGAAGAAGAAGAGCCAGAACCAATGGCGTCTGTCCCATAAATACCCTCCCCCAGCATGCACAGCGAGGCTCAACCCTCCTGATTGGCTGCTGGGGAAGAGCACCCAAGCCTTGACTCCACTGCTGCCATCTACTGCCCTGGGAGTGGGAAGAACACCCCAGCACATTAGAATGAGTCCACAGCACAGGCAAGCTGAGACAGAGACCCAATTTGAACATATTAAAGGGGTGTTTCAGTCTGTTTATTAAAAGTCAGCAGCTACAAAAAGTCTATCTGGGGGCTTTTAATAAACATACACTTACCTGCTCCATGGTTCCAGCGACGCGCCGGCCGGGGCTCAGCTCCTCTCCCCCCCCCTCCCCGGCCGGCGTCTTCATGCCAAGTGTGAGCACCCGGCCGTGACAGCTTTCGGCTTCACGGTCGGGCATCCACTGCGCATGCGCGAGCGGAACTGCGCATGCGCGAGCGTCGCTGCGCCGTCCGATTGGACAGAGGCGATCGCCTGGGACCTGTGACGTGTCCCAGGCGATCGCCTACAGGGAGGGGCTGCAGTAAGGCGATTAAGCTAATCGCCTTACCAGCCCCTCAGCGGAAGGAGGAAGTGGGACAGGAAGTCCCATTCCTCCTGAAGCCCCCACTCCCCCCTCCCCAAAAAAATGACATGCCAATTACATGCCAGTGGGTTTTCGGCACAGAAGGAGTTAAGTGTCCCCAGCGGCGGGGCCCTCGGTTTTATGGGTTATAATGTGTTTTATTGGAAGATGGAATTACTGCGGCTTTGTGATCTTCTCACTGATGTTGGTGACCACAGGATTATCAGAGGTCAGAAAACACTTCCCATCGGCAGTGACAGGGCCCCGGGCCCCGCTATCCATCAATGTCTTTATTTCTCACATTTGGGAAAATGATGAACTGCAGACACTGGTTGGTGGGAAGTGACGGGGACCTCCAGGACCCCTCCGGGACCCCTCTCCTCTCGTCTGCATTTCACTTCCCAACTTTGGATTAACGAACTGCAATTATGTCCCTACATGGAATGTAATGGAACCGGCAGAATACCATTCAGAATATTTATTCTTCCTCCCATCAACCAGAGAAAATACTTGGGGGCCCCAGAACATTAACACCCTGACACTTGGGGGGTGTTCTGGGACCCCCAAGTGTTAGGGTGCCAATTTTCTCAGAGCCCCAAGTGTCAGGGTGTCATTGTTCTGGGACCCCCAAGTGTCAGGGTGTCATTCTTCTGAGACCCAGAAGAATGACACCCTGACACTTGGGGGTCCCAGACAATGACACCCTGACACTTGGGGTTCCCAGAACAATGACACCCAGACACATGGGGGTCCCAGAACAATGACACCCTGACACTTGGGGTCCCAGAACAATAACACCCTGACACTTGGGGGTCCCAGAACAATGACACCCTGACACTTGGGGGTTCCAGAACAATGACAAACAGACATGGGTTCCAGAACAATGACACCTAGACACAGGGGGTCCCAGAACAATGACACCCTGACACTTTGGGGGTCCCAGAACAATAACACCCTGACACTTGGGGGTTCCAGTACAATGACACCCTGACACTTGGGGGGTCCCAGAACAATGACACCCTGACACATGGGGGGTCCCCAGAACAATGACACCCTGACACTTGGGTTCCAGAACAATGACACCCAGACACTTGGGGGTCCCAGAACAATGACACCCTGACACTTGGGGTTCCCAGAACAATGACACCCAGACACATGGGGGTCCCAGAACAATGACACCCTGACACTTGGGGGTCCCAGAACAATAACACCCTGACACTTGGGGGTCCCAGAACAATGACACCCTGACACTTGGGGGTTCCAGAACAATGACAACCAGACACATGGGGGTTCCAGAACAATGACACCTAGACACATGGGGGTCCCAGAACAATGACACCCTGACACTTGGGGGTTCCAGTACAATGACACCCTGACACTTGGGGGTCCCAGAACAATGACACCCTGACACATGGGGGTCCCAGAACAATGACACCCTGACACTTGGGGTTCCCAGAACAATGACACCCAGACACATGGGGGTCCCAGAACAATGACACCCTGACACTTGGGGGTCCCAGAACAATAACACCCTGACACTTGGGGGTCCCAGAACAATGACACCCTGACACTTGGGGGTTCCAGAACAATGACAACCAGACACATGGGGGTTCCAGAACAATGACACCCAGACACATGGGGGTCCCATAACAATGACACCCTGACACTTGGGGGTCCCAGAACAATGACACCCTGACACATGGGGGTTCCAGAACAATGACACCCAGACACATGGGGGTCCCAGAACAATGACACCCGACACTTGGGGTTCCCAGAACAATGACACCCTGACACATGGGGGTTCCAGAACAATGACACCCAGACACTTGGGGGCCCCAGAACAATGACACCCTGACACTTGGGGGCCGCAGAACAATGACACCCTGACACTTGGGGGTCCCAGAACAATGACACCCTGACACTTGGGGGCCCAGAAAAATTACACCCTGACACTTGGGGGTCCCAGAACAATAACACCCTGACACTTGGGAGTCCCAGAACAATGACACCCGACGCGTGGAGGTCCCAGAACAATGACACCCTGACACTTGGGGGTCCCAGAACAATGACACCCGACACGTGGAGGTCCCAAAACAATGACACCTGACACTTGGGGGTCCCAGAACAATGACACCCAGACACATGGGGGTCCCAGAACATTGACACCCTGACACTTGGGGGTCCGAGAACAATGACACACTGACACTTGGGGGTCCCAGAACTATGACACCTTGACACTTGGGGGTCCCAAAACAATGGTACACTGGCACTTTTGGGTGGACTGTCTGTTTCAAACACAACCATACTAGAAGACATTTGGCGTCCGCCATTTCTGTCTGGCTATCATGCCGATCCAGCGGCTTCTTGACTGTCCTGGACGGGATGAGGAATTCTGAATTCCTTGTCTGAGGGACAGGAACGAGTCTGGTCAGCTTGGCGCGGTGGTGAGACCTTGCAGCCGGCACCCATCCACCGATCAGGCTGCAGTCACCATCCATTTTTCATGAAGTGAAGCAATCCTCTTACATGTGTTTATGAGTTATTTCATGATAACGGAATCTAAAGATGGAAGCCTTGTGGATTTCTTTACACCTCCGCGCCCAACATAATTGCCTGAATTGGCCCCGGCGCGGAGTCATCCCTTCGCAATGATTTGATTCTGACAGTTCTCCGGCTCTCGCCAATCCTGACAGACCAGCGTGGAACAAATCCTGTTTGGTGGTAATACGGCGATCCCGGAGTAGAGGGACTTAAAACGACGGGAACTGCGAGGGGCTTAATAAGTTCCAGCGAGGGATTCTGGGAAAGCGCTCTGCGATACAATAAAAAAATAAAATAAAGGATTTTCTCTCCTTTCATCTGAAAACGCTCAGTATGGTTACCTCTCCCACTCCGACGACTTAAATCACGCGATGAGTAGACGCGGGAGGGTAATCCGCCTGAGATACGCGCGGTTACACCATAAAATGTTTCAGAATTAAAAATACATTTTCCGTTGCGATGTCTCAATCTCGCTCTCGTTAATGATGCATGTAATTGCTGCTCTCCTTTTATAGCAATCACAGTTTAGTACATAATAAAATTAAGAATTTATTTCTATGGTCCGCCATCTTGGAGGAAATGTCTGAAACTTTTTACGAGTTGAATGATGATTGAAAATAACTCAAAACACATCTACAGTAGCTACAGCTGCACTACGTGCATACCCCCACCATACCATTCCCCCATGGGCCATTTCTGGCCAATTTTCCCGTTGGCCTATTTCCCGTGGGCCCCTTCCCTCTTCCCCCTCCCACCTCCACAGCTACACATCTCCCACCTCTCCTCTGATCCCTCCCCCAGCGCTTCCTACACCCATCCCTTTCTCCCCATTGGGGCACCCCAGGGGCCCCATTCCCAGGGAGGGGCCCCCATCCGGGGGTCCCCCCCCCCCCCTCCTCATCAGGGATTCCCTTTCAGCCCGGGCCCCTCGAATTGGGGCAGCCTGGGCATCCCAAACCCACATCCCAGACACCCCCCATACCACATCCCCCAGACACCCCCTCCCCACTACACCCTACCACTCCATATCACTACCTACTCGACTTCTTTTACCTGCCAACCCCCCATATTAGGGGCCCCAGAGCATTACTTTTCCAACAGGGGCACCATGATGCTAGAAGATCCCCACACTCCTATCACCCCATGGTTAGTTTCCCATTCATTGGAATATACACATCCTCCTCAGTAGTTGGCCCCCAGAATTTTTTTGTATGATTCTAAAGAACGGCAGACAATCATTACCCCCCATCAGGGGGGGGGGGGGGGGAGGGGCCCATACCTGTAAGGGGCCATTCCCCCCCCCACACCCATTTTTTTTTTTTACATTAAACCTAAAAGGGCCCCCCCTTCCTTTCCCCCATTTAATTTTTTTTATTTTTTTATATTACACCAATAAAGGGGCCCAAACCCCCTAAGGGTTCCCTTATAGGCCCCTCCCCAGGCCCCCCTCATCCACCTTTTTTTTTTTACAACCAAATCCCACCCAAACCAGAACCAAACCCCCAACCCCCCATCACAGCTGTACATATAACCTTCCTTTGCCCTCATTCCCTTTTCCTTCCCTGCCCCTCTCCCCCATGTAGATTCCCCATGGCAGAAGACAGGGGAAGGAAAGACCAGGAGAACAAATGGCGAGGAAGTTTATGTTACAGCTGTGATTGGCTGCTCTCCTTCTGGATCGTACGATGAGCTTCTCAGTGCCGACTCCTGAGGATCATGTCTATATTCAGCACGAACTGTACTACTAGCCAGGGAGAGGAGGTGAGCGCTGGGGGGACCAGAGGAGCAGGAGGGTACCAGAGGAGCATGTGGGGGGCCAGAGGAGCATGTGGGGGACCAGAGGAGCATGTGGGGGTCCAGAGGAGCATAGGGGGGACCAGAGAAGCACAGGGGACTGAGCAGCATGTGGGGCACCAGAGGAGCACATGGGACCAGAGGAGCACATGGGACCAGAGGAGCATGTGGGGGACCAGAGAAGCATGTGGGGGCTCAAAGGAGCACGTGAAAGACCAGAGGAGCACGGGTGGACCAACGAAGCATATGGCACCAGAGGAGCAGGGGGACCAGAGGAGCACAGGGGGACCAGAGGAGCACGGAAGGAACCAGAGGAGCACGGGAGGGACCAGAGGAGCATGGGGGACCAGAGGAGCATGGGGGGGCCAGAGGAGCACGTGAGGGACCAGAGGAGCACTGGTGGACCAACGGAGCACAGGGCACCAGAGGAGCAGGGGGACCAGAGAAGCATGGAGGGACCAGAGCAGCAGGGGGACCAGAGGAGCACAGGGGAACCAGAGGAGCACGGGGGACCCAGAGGAGCATTGGGGGGACCAGAGAAGCACAGGGGGGACCAGAAGGAGCACAGGGCACAGTCAGCTGACTCAACAGCTATGGCCTGTTACCCACTTTCCTGCCTAATTGTGTCCCATGGGGGTGGGGCGAACTGATTCTTTGCCCCCAGGTAAAAGAATGTCTAGCTTCACCACTGGTACTGCCTATAAGTGAAATAAAGTAGAACGGCTAATGGCAAGTGAAGGCGGAGGGGGGGGGGGGGGGGCTGATATGTGAGAGACCTGTCACCTGTCAAAGTGGGTGGGTCTGTATAAAGTCCAGGGCCAAATTTTTGTCCCAGTCCTGACTCCTGACCAAACCTGACAGTTCATGATCAGTGTCAGAACCTAGAACCAGAACCCTCAAGGCCCTGGTGCAATGAAACCATGAATGTTTCCCGGAGCCTCCCCGCCCCCTTTTCATATCACCCGCCCACTCAGTGTAGTTTGCCATCTCTAGCACAAGTAACATTTGTTCTGTAGTTGTGGTTGTAGCGCTCACCCCCGAAGGAGCCGCTGGTTGTTGTTTGGGATCGGCGTATTAAGTTACCTTGTAGTGTGTATAGGTGTAGTAGCAGTGAGTAGTAGCAGTGAGCGAATGTCCAATCATCAAATGGGTTTTCAGATGCTTTATTCCAGGGCCCAACACGGCCAACATCAACAGAGGATAGAAAAGGTTGCTGAAGCAATAGAGAACAGTGCGGTATCCGGCCTGGATGTGAAGCGGAGCAGTCCTGCTCTCAGTAGTAGTAGATACAGTTTGTCGCCCCTCTCGCCAGAGTGGGTGAAGAGCCTCCGGAGAGACCCTTGTTATAAGCCTGGCAGCCGGAACGTCACTTGTAAGTTGCTGGGAGGAACAGGTCTCTATGACAGACCTGGCTCGGGCCTCTGCCACAGGCGCAGTACTTCAGCACTCAAGAGAACAATTCTGATTGAGCAAATCCTCCCAGTAATGCAATGAAAGGGGTCACTGGTTGACAGCTGACATATACCTGTCAATACTGGTGACCGGATCCCCGATGGTTCGTTCAAGCCTTATTGGACAACCTGCCTCCGGGTTCTCCTAAAGCCGATCCCCCACCGAACGGCACACAGCCTGGGATCTTCTCAATAAGGTTGGGGACCCAGTAAGTCACTGGGGCCCCCATCATCATCTGGATGGGTTTCCATGGAGCAGGCAGCTCCGGCCAGGTGGGCCATGAGGGCGGGGTCCGTGGATACGCGCACCCTGAAGGTGTGTGCCACACCAGGAATGTGGACCCCGCGCCGAGAAGAAGAACCGACCCAGAACACGCGGCAGCTACCACAGATATACCCCTCCCCAGCATGCCCAGCGAGAGAAGAACTCCTCTAATTGGTTGCTGGGGAAAAGTGGCTCCGTCAGTACCCCTCTAGCGACTTCCGGTTTCCGGCGCCGCATGGAGTAGCTGCTCCTCTCATCAGCTCCCGCAGCCCGACTCCAAAAACCGGCATGTAAAGCCTGCATACCCGCCCTAAGCATCCAGCTCTACCAGCGGGCACCCCCCCGGGCAAGGATGGACAAATTTGTGGAGAAAAACGGCACGCGATCGTACGGGGCGGTTACCGCGCGGACGGGGCAGCCGCAAATTGAGCCCCCGGCTTCGGCCTACCCCGCTCCGTCGGATTACACGGATTCATCCGCTGACACAGCCCCTGCGATGGAGGTAAGCGGAGCTTCGGCACCCCCCTCCTCCCATCAGCCAGCTCAAGCCCCCCCACACTCTGGGGACCCGAACATTGACCTCATTGCTCAGGCCGTGGTGGCTCTTTTATCCCCCATGATCGCCTCCACAGTAGAAAAGGCAATCAGCCAAGGCATGCTTAAGCTTCAGGCCCAAATAGGGGAGCACGCCTCCAGGCTGAATGAGGTTGAGCACCGCATCACCAATATAGAGGAAGAACTGTACCAGGCCCAGTCCACGGAACAGGCCCAGGACAAGACTAACAGATACATCCTTGATAAGCTGGACGACCTGGAGAACAGATCCAGGAGGAGTAATCTGCGTTTTGTGGGCATCCCTGAAGCGCTGCAACCCTCGGCACTGACCGCCCTATGCTCAAATCGCATCCCTGCTGCTCTGGGCCTCCCAGCCCCTTGCACGGTTGAACGTGCCCACCGCATGGGTCTCTTTAATTCTGAGCGCAAATCGCCTCGCCCTGTCATAGCAAAGTACCTTAATTATTCAGATAAAGCCCTTATCCTGCAAAAATTCCGGCAGTCCGGATCTCTCCAGATTGACGGCATGAAGATTCTGGTCTTTGCGGACTATTCCGTCGAGGTGTCCAAAAAGAGGAAAGCCTTCCAGCAAATCTGCTCAGAGCTTCACCGCCTACAAGTCAAATTTACCCTGGCGTTCCCGGCTGTTCTCAGGCTTAGGGCCCCCAACGGTGAACAGCTCGCTTTTCACGGCCCATCCGCTGCAGAGGCCTTCCTGCGCTCACTACATGCTGGCTCCAACCAATGTTCATCTCCTGGCGCAGGCCCGGCGAACCGTGCCCTGGATCACAGGAGTCCAAAAAGGTTCAAAGCCTCTGTCCCGGACCGGCAACCACTTTTGCCCTCTTGAAGCCCTTTCCATAAAGACTCACCTTCGGCTTGGCCCACGGCCCCCTTGTTTAATTGAAGTCTTTTCGCCCCGGGACCCTCTCGAAGCCATGATTCTGCGGTCCCCCTCACACCCGCTCGATAGGGCTCCTGGTAGGCCTAAGTGCTTTTGCATGTCTACCCTTTTTGGTTTCACTTTGTTTCACTTTTTTTCTTTTAATGTTATTTGACTTTACTTTGTAATACTTGATTTTGTATTGTGGATGCGACATGTACCTGTTACATTTTTCCTCTGCCGCCACTGCCTGGCCTCACTCCTTGCACATGATTCCAGCGGCCTTTTTTATTATATTGTCGTTATCACATTTTTCCTCGTTCGTTTATGCCCGCTACCCACTTCATATTTCCTCACGGGTCAAACGCGGCAAAAAGAGTCATGTGCTGGGAGTTGGCCTACTCAGTGGCTCCATGCGGAAAAAAGAGAAGTTCCTTGAATACTGTTTTTGTTTAGTTTGGTTAAGTTGTCACCCCTCTCTCCTCCTCCCTCCCTCCCCACTCTTTTTTTTGCGTCCTACACCCCAGAATACTGTTAATGCCTGTCCCACCTATGTGATTAACCCTAGCTCCACCACCTTTTCACACATGCAGTCTAACCATCCTCTCCTGCGGTCCATCGTAACTGTTGCTATCTCAAAACACACCTCCCCAGCTATCGCTCCTACATGAAAATAGTCTCCTGGAATGTTAAGGGGCTCCGTTCCCCAAATAAGAGAATGAGAATCCTGCGCCGCCTTAAGCGTCTTAAAACTGACATTGCCCTCTTACAAGAAACCCACCTCTCCACTCCTGAATTCCACGGCATGCAGAAAATGTGGGTGGGTTCAGTTCTTGGCTCCGACTCTAATGGTCGCAGAGCGGGAGTAATGATACTCATAAATAAAAATCTCCCCTGTAAGACTGTCTCTACTGAGACTGACTCTGAGGGCCGGTTCTTCTCGGCCAAACTCCAACTGGGTACCAGGGTTATGATACTTACAAATGTATATGCTCCCAACAATCCCACCAGTCAGTTCTTTGGGGACCTCACGACTTGGATCCTACGCGACCCGACGTCACCTCACCTGATAGGAGGGACTTTAACACTACCATGCACCTGTCTGATGACAGGTCCTCCCCTAGGCACCCACGATCTCCCTCGTCTGCCACCTCCCAGTCCCCCCTCGCTTCAACGATGGAATCCCTTCACTTCCATGACATTTGGCGCCTGCGCCACCCAACAGACAGGGAATTTACCTTTTACTCTAACCCCCATAATTTGTTTACAAGACTTGACAATCTTTTCTGCTCTGACGCTTTCCTTCCCTTTATTTCTGACGCTGCCATTCACGACATTCTGATATCTGACCACGCCCCTGTGACCACCACTATCGATGATCCAGACCTACACACGACTCCCAGAATATGGCGTTTCCCTTCCTACCTCCACAATAACTCGGATTTCCAGCGACATATGGATAAGGCATGGTCTGACTATGCCTCCACAAATTCAGTCCACTCCACTAACCCGAATCTTTTCTGGGAAGCGGGCAAAGCCTTCCTCAGGGGCTGTATAATATCATACGCGGCCTCCTTCAAGAGAAACACCCTTAGAAACTATAAATTGGCCAGCTCACGCCTTAATGCCGCTCAGCAATCCCTTTACACTGATAACTCACCAGCAAACAGGGACACTTGGTTCACGGCCAAGCAGTCTTTTGATACTTGGGCCGCGACACTCGAACAGACCAAAAAGGCCCACTTAGATGCTTCTCTACATAAATTTGGCAACAAAGCCGGCAAGCTGCTCTCTCGGCTCTGCAGGGGACCCAATCGCCCAACCCACAGCACGTCCCTCAGAGATTCCTCAGGATCTGTACATACCACCCAAAAGGGCATTAACGATGCCATGCTACACTTCTACACCTCTCTATACGCCCCTGACCCCATTAAGGTCCAGACTGCCCATGACTTCCTTCAGAAAACAACCCTTGACCACATATCCACATCTCAACTAGAAGCCCTCAATGCTCCCATTTCCCTTCCCGAGATACACGCTGTCATTAAGGATCTTGCCCCTTCCAAGGCTCCTGGCCCGGATGGCTTTACAGGGGAATTTTATAAATCCCTATGTTCACTGCTGTCCCCCACTCTTCACGAAGTTTACCAACACATTTGGGCTGGTGGACCTTACCTGCCCACTGGTAATCAGGCCATAATCAAACTGTTAGAAAAAAAAGGGAAAGACCCTTTAGAACCAGGCTCTTACAGGCCCATTTCGCTTCTAAACATTGACGTCAAAATCCTCTCCAAGATTGTGGCCACCAGACTGGCTTCCATCATTCCCTCTCTGATACATCCCGCCCAATCCGGGTTTGTGAAAGGCCGTACGGCCACCATGAATATCAGGAAGGTGATGATGGCCCTGGAACATGCCAGATGCAATCCGAAGGGGGATCATGCCATCATCACTTTGGACGCCGAAAAAGCTTTCGACAACGTCAGCTTTGAGTGGCTCTCCATGGTCATGACTAAAATGGGTTTTTCAGGCCCCTTTGCCCATCTTGTAGGGGCCATGTACCATGCCCCGGCTGCAAGATTGGTAGCTGGGGGGCTTCTATCAGAGGAATTCCGCCTCCACAAAGGAACGAGGCAGGGCTGCCCCCTTTCCCCTCTCCTCTTTAACATCGCTCTGGAACCGTTATCTAGATACCTCACCCAAATAGCCCCTCTCCATGGTATTAACATAGGAACCCACGAACTGCGCACCTCCCTCTTTGCCGACGATGTCCTAATCTTCACCTCCAACCCCTCACACGATATGACCACGATAAAGACAATTTTCGATACATTCAGGCACTGCTCGGGACTCCGCATAAATTACAGCAAAAGCGAGATCCTCCCCATAGGCTCCCTATCCCCCCCCCTCCTGGTCTCAATCTTCCATCTTTACTGTCGCAAAATTACATATCACTTACTTAGGCATAAAAATCGGGAAACTACCTTCATCTCTCTACCACCTCAACTACCCCCCTTTGTTCACAAAAGTTTCTCAGGAATTAGATAACTGGATGGATTTGCCCCTCTTGCTCCTGGGGAGATGCCACCTGGTTAAGATGATTAGTGTTGCCCGCCTCCTTTACCCAATGCAGACTATTCCCCTGCTTATCCGCCATAAAGACGTTAAGAATCTCAATTCAGCTATATCTACATTTTTATGGCGTGGCAGTCGTCCACGCATTGCATTCACTAAACTGCATCTCCCCAGGTGCGAGGGCGGTATAGGCTTACCCAACATCAGAATGTATAATCTGGCCTGTTTGCTAAGGATCAGCCTGGACTGGGTGGCCCAGTCCTCTAGATGCTCCAACTTTCCCTTGGAAACGGCAATGGTCCACCCCTTTTCCCTGGTGGCCCTCCTCCACTGTCAGTGGAAATCCGTTCCCCCACCCCTTCAACACAACCTCCTGCTCCGAGATACGGTCATAGCATGGAGGGAGGTTAGGAAAAGTCTGAAATTACCTCCCTATATCTCTCGTCACCTTCCTCTGCTGAGGAATCCTAACTTTCTCCCCGTTCTGGACAACAAGGCGTACCTCATCTGGCAACAAAGAGGACTTAACCACTTTTTTTCACTATGTGACCCGCAAAATGGCCGCCCCCTCAGCTTCCGCGCTCTGGCCGACAAGTTCTTGCTCCCACCCTCTCATATCTTCCAGTACGGTCAATGCATAAGTTTCCTGAGGAATGCCTGCAAAGATGACGCCAAAAGGTTTCAAACGTCTCTCATCGACACCCTCCTCTCCCGGAGTTCTTACACAATCTCTGACATCTATAAACCTCTGTTGATGAAAACGACCCCTCCCCTTACATCCTCATCGGCCGCCAACTGGTCCAAAGACTTCCCGGACTCAGAGCTAGTGGACAAACTTCTTAGTGGCCTTAACTCTGTGTACAATCTGGTCCCCAATGAGATCTGGAGGGAATCCCAGCTAAAGATCGTCCACAGAGCGCACATCCCATTCTCATACGCTAACCAGACCCCCCCACATGGGGGTGCCCCCTGTGCCTGCACCCCAAGCCCTCACTCGCTCACCGTTTCTGGTCTTGCTCACACATCTCAGCTTTCTGGGACCAAGTCCTAGCCTATATTTTTGAAGTGACTCTATTGAAACTGCCTAAGGACCCTCTGCTTCTTGTTTTTGGTCACTGGGACCCACAACTCCTACCTTGGTCACCGAAACCAGCTCCCCCAGGTAAAGACTGGTCTTTGATCTGCCTCCTCATTGCCAGACGGTCCATATTGAGGAACTGGATCTCCAATGATGGTCCAACCATATCCCAACTAAAGAAGGATATATTGAAACTACTTTATACTGACAAGCTCAACATGGACCTGACACATGAGAGGACTAAAGCTCGCTTTTACCACAAATGGGAACTCTTCATGACCTCGGCACTCACTCCCACGGACAGGATAAACTTTGAAAAGTTATCATTCCTTTACCACAGATCCCCTCCCCTGATACCTTCCACCTCCTCTTCTCCCCAACTGCCGGTCTCACGAACCCAAGACCAAGTCATCTGAGTGTCGCAGCAACAATGAGACTTCCCTCTCCTCCAGGATTCTCTTCCCCTCTGACCCAGGCACCCAGGACGATCATGTAACTGCCAGCTTATGACCCGGGGTCCAGGGCCCTACAAAATACCCTCCTTCCGCAGGACTTGATGTCTGACTTGATGTTTATCTAGGTGTTGACTACGTCCCCCTCCCCCTTCCTCCCCCTCCCCCCTTTTTTTCTTGCTTTCACTTGTTTGTTTGTTTAAATTTGAAAATTTTGCATCAATATTTTTATTACACTATGTATGTAACCTCTCTCAATAAAAAATTTTTGAAAAAAAAAAAAAAGAACCCCTCTAGCGCCCCTGGATCGCAGACCGACCTACAGGACAGTTCTAAAAAATAGCAGCAGCCTGCAATTTGACAAATTATGAATGGGAGCAAAATAACTCTCCCATTCGCCCGCTAACTTTAGTGTAGTGCCCGAACTGAAAATAAGGGGGCGCTACATGGTTTTGGGCGCCATATTGTTGAAGACCAACTCCATTCTGTGTGTAGCGCCCCCTTGCTTCCAGCCTGGGCACTACGCTAAAAAACTAGTTGACTGGGAGAGTTACATTGCTCCCGGTCGTGATTTGTTCAGGTTAATGACCTGTGTCATTCTGGAAAGGTCCACTGGCTCGGACTGCATTCCTTGGATGTGAGTTCATCTTTGGCCGGCAGGGGGACTCAGAGGGATTTCTGGCGGATGGAGTCTTCCCCAGCAGCCAATTGGAGGGGGTTTTTCCCCGCTGGGTATGCTGGGGAGGGGTATATCTGTGAGAAGGTCATGTGTTCGGGGTCTTCTTTGCCTTCTCCTGCACGGGGTCCCGGAGTCGGGGTGCGGCACCCACCTTTAGGGTGTGCGCATCCATGGACCCCGCCGGCGTGGCCCACCTGGCCAAGCTTCCAGGCCTTGCTGAGTCTCGGTCTGGGGCGAAACTAAAGGGGCCCCAGTGACTTACTGGGTTCCCGATGCCGTAGAGAGGATCCGGCGCCCGGGCCATGGACAGGTATGCTCTGCTGTCACCCGGTGATCTGTGCTGAGATAACTACTGGGAGGATTCGCTCTGTTCGGACATTTACAAATCCTCTCAGTCAGCATTTAAAGTGGCGACGCGTGCAAAATTGCGTCTTTCAGAGGGCTGATTCTGCTACACATGTATCCAGGCCTGACATCGAGAATCTCTATCTCCTCATCAACCTATTCTCCTTTCACCAAGTTGATGTTCGGCTATGTTGGCCTGGAATTTAAGCATTGAGAAAATCTTTATTGACGGTGTGGACACTCAATTACTACTTCGTGGCTTCTGGTGCACCCCTAGACCAAGCAAGGGTGACTTAATCTGCCCATCCCATTATTAATCCAGCGGCCCTTTCGGGGGTGACGCTACACGTGTATATGGGCAGACTTCAAGAAATTTGGCAACGGCAATGAAGACATCAGCTTGGCATGGAGGCCAGTCTCCTAGTGATGAAGAGCTGAAGGATAGATGTCCCGTCCAGGCCACCTGGATTGCGGCTCCGCAGACATTCTAATTTTGAAAACTGGTCATTTTTCTCCTTCATTGATGTGCGATGATGTGGCTGCACTGATTGGCACTGATAGGCAGCACTGATAAGGTGGCAGTGGCACTGATAGGCACTTATAGGCTGCACTGATAAGGTAGTACTGATGGGCACTGATGAGCTGGCACTGAAGGGCAACATTGAGTTGGCATTGATGGGCACTGAGAGACAACACTGAGAAGTGGCACTGATGGTTGGCATTAATGGTTGGTACTGATAGGCACTAATATGTGGCACTGATAGGCAGCACTGATCAGTGGCACTGATGATGAGGCACTTATGGGCATTGATTGGCAGCACTGGTGGGCATTGATAGGTGGCACTGGTAGGCAAAGGTAGGTAGCACTGTGGGCACTGGTAAGTAGCACTGGTGGGCACTGGCAGGTGGCACTGGTGGGCGCAGACAATGCAGCGGCGGCTCTCTGTGTCAGAGACCGATGTCCCTCTGACAGAAGCCGGTGATCAGCTTTTTTTTTTTCCTCACGCTGACAGAACTGATTACTGATATTCTGTTTACATCACACGATCAGCTGTCACTGGCTGACAGCTAATCAGCTGATCACATGGTAAGGGGCTAGGATCGACCCCTTACTCGGATCTGTGATCAGCCGAGTCTCATAGACTCGGTGATCACAGAACGTGCCGCGTGCACCCGGCAGGGACGCGCTGACATCTATTGACGGCCTCCTGGCAATTAAGGCCCACACTGTAGCCGTCATTCGGTTATAGCACGGGCGGGAGGTGGTTAAAGAAAACCTAGGATCTAGTGGTCCAGTGCCGGAGGGTGTGTGTGCCCATGCTCAATGGTTCCCTTGTCTTGATATCATCCCTTCACATTGCTGGGACCAATAGGAAATGTAGACCTCACCCCCGAAGGAGCCGCTGATTGTTGTTGGGATCGGCCTATTAAGTTACCCTGGTGTTGTCTAGAGGTCAATAAAGGTTTTTCCAATGCTTAATTCCCAGCCAAACAAGGTTAACATCAACATCGGTTAGGGAAGAGAAAAAGCTGACGGAAAGAAAAGAGAACCCTTTCGGTATCAGGCCTGGATATGAACAGGGCAGTCTCGCCCTCAGTAGTATCAATTGTTGAGACTCGTCGCCACTCCTGCTTGGCAGGCGAGTCGCCACTTCGGATCTCTGGGAGGAACAGATCTCTCGCTTAGATCTGGCTCTAGGGCCTCTGCTACAGGCCAAGTACTTTAAATGGATCAGGTAGATGAACGGAGCGAATCCTCCTAGTAGAATTCTTTAGCATAGGTCACCGGGTGACAGCAAAGTGTACCTGTCAGCATTCCGGCACCAGATCCCCGATTGGTTTGTTCAAGCCCTGTTGGACAACCTGCCTCCGGGTTCCCCTCAAGCCGATCCCCCAATCGCACGGCACACAGCCTGGGATCCTCTCAATAGAACCGGGGACCCAGTAAGACACTGGTAATCCCTTTTACCTCCGGCTGAGGTTTGGCATAGCCTGCAATTCTGGCCAGGTGGGCCACGCTGACGGGGTCCATGGATGCGTGCACCCTGAAGGTGGATGCCGCACCAGAGAGGCCCGGAGTGACAGGACAAAATGATAATGGAGGGCCGGGCATGACAGGGGTGGAAGATGGCCACCAGAGGGTTAACTCTGGAAGGAGGTGCTTTCAGGGGAGTGGCCGTAGGCTGAAAGAGTCAGGGGGGAGGAGCCCTATATATACGGGGGCGGGGGAACCCACGAGGCACAAGTTGGGAGGAATTTTACAGGGAGGCACGTTTTTCCCACCCACCCTCCCCGTTGGTTATGTGTTTGGTGTTGTGCGTTTGTTTTCTTTTCTTTCAGGTAGAAGTACGGGTTGTCATGACAGCTGTGGCGGTGTCCTTGGTCTCTGGATGGTGACAGTTGACAGATGGAATGGAAAAATGGTTGGGGGCTCATCTTGGGATGGGCCCATTATGGGGTTAGTTGCAGTGGAACGGTGTCCGCTGTAATACGGTTGTGGTACACTGCGGGTTAAAAAGTGGGTGTCTCTGAGCTGGAGTCGGCTGGAGGCCGGATATGGTAATGGTACAGCAGTGTGGTGGTGGAAAAGGTTAATGGGGTTACTGTCAAAAGACCAAGAGACCAGTGTTAATAATAAAAGTGTTATAATTACTGTTAATGAATAAAAGTTGGATTTTATTGGAAATTATTTAAATTTGGTTAATATATATATTTAATTTGGTTATAAAATAAAATGGCTGTTGTGGCCAATTTTACTCCAATATCTGTGTCGCTCTGGGAGGTTAAGCTAAAGGGGGCTGGGGGGGGTAATATAAAGGGTCGTGAGAGGGTTGGTCTATTTGAACTACACTAGTCATGGAACCGGGACCCCACAAAGACCTGTAGAACACATTACACCCGTCACAGGTATATCTCTCCCCAGCATTCCCCCGAGAGGGAAAAAACTCCTCCAATTGGCTGCTGGGGAACAACTTACTCTGCCAGAACCCCTCTGGTGCCAGCTGCCGTCCAAAGATGATATCACATCCCTAGAATACAGACCGGCCCAGAGGACATTTCCGGAATGACAGGGGTCACAATTTAGACAAATTGTGAACGGGAGCAAAGTAACTCTCCCATTCTAACTATTTTTTTGTATAGTGCCCATACTGAAAGTAAGGGGGTGCTACAGAAACATTCATGCCTTCCACATATGGAGGACCTGCCCTTGCATTAGGAGGGTTTGAAGCGGGATGTATCAGATGGTCTACACTGTTTATAGCAGGAGAGAAGCCCAGACTGTGTGTCTATATGTCCAGCAAATCATGGACAAATATGAACAGAATATGTAGTCATGGCCTTTGTGTGGACACATGGAAGAGGAACCGAGTTCCTTTGTGTGGACATATAGAAGAGGAACTGAGTACCATAAAAACAACTTTATTATGTACCATCCATTACAAATCTATTACATAACATTACATAAAAATTACTCTGGAAACCCGGATTCACAATGTGCAAAGATTCTGATTACAGTTCACATGTGGAATCCTATTCTATAACTTTATGTGAAGCTTTAGAGCGGCCTTTCAAAACCTTTTCAACCCAAAGGAACCCTTAAAACAACTTTCCAGTCTCAGAGAACCCCTGATAATGATGACTATGGGCCAGATTCAGGAACAGTTAGGCTGGCGGATCCAGTGATCCGCCAGCCTAACTGTGACTTTGAGCCGGCGTTTCTGTTTTCTGTAACCAGAAAACAAGAAACGCCGGGTTGAAGCTCCGATGCGAGCAGCGTAACTGAGTTTCGCCATCGCATCGTTACTTCAACTTAAAAATGGCGCCGGGGGCGTTCCCGCCGATTTACGCTCAAAAAATATGTTAATGAGCGGAAATCGGCAATTCACGATCGAATTCCGGCGCGACGCAATGATGGTACGACGTTTCCGGACGGGATACGCGGCGCATAGATATACCTACATGGGGTTGGAGTATCCTATGTTAGGTATAGGCGTCGTCATCGCGTCGTTGCGTAAAACGTTCATGAATGGGAATGTGACGTCATTGACGTTCCTTTTACAGAATTTGGAGCATGCGCACGGGGATGTTTGGACACTCGACGCATGCGCAGTACGTTGGCGGCGGGATCGCGCTTAGTTAGAATACTACACGCCCCGTACCCGCCCAATTTGAATTCCGCCGGCTCATTTGCGATGCGCTGCCGCAACTTTAGGAGCAAGTGCTTCCTGAATAACAGCACTTGCTCCTAAAATTTCTGCAGCGTAACGCAAATGAGATGCGTTACTCCAGAGCAAAGATGCTCTGCTCTACCTGAATCTGGCCCTATATCTACAACTCATGATACGTTAGTGTGATGGTCAGTGGGAAGTATGCTCCTTACACTTGTGGTCATTGGTTAGAATTCACCCCTTAGGCCCCGTACACACCCGAGCTTCTCGGCAGAATTCAGCGAGAAGCTCGCTGGGATCCATATTCTGCCGAGAAGCTCGATCGTGTGTACGTTTTCGCCGAGAAAACTGTTGAGCGAGGCGTCGAGCCAAAATAGAGAGCAGGTTCTCTATTTCCTCGATGGGCCATAGGGACTAATGGCTCGACGCCTTTTTCGACAGCCTGGTCGACGAACTCGACGGCCGGCTGAGAACCTCGTCGGGCGGAACGATGAGTTTAGCCCGACGAGGTTCTCGTACGTGTGTACGCGGCCTTACAGATAGCTAAAAAAGATGAATGGTGTCAGTGGGAACTTATCTGAGAGGTAGGACCTGCTCATTGCTCAAGGAACCCCAACAACCCCTGGAGGAATCCTAAGGCTCCATGCAACCCTGGTCAAGGAAGTATGCTCCTTAGGCCTTGTACACACGAGGGAATTTATCCGCTGAAAATGGTCCGACGGACCATTTCAGCCGAAAAATCCGCTCGTCTGTAGGGGCAAACGAACAGTTTTGGACGGATTCCTCCGGCGGAAAAGTTTCAAAGCATGCTTTGAAATTTTTCCGCCGGAGAGCTGCCTGTCGGATATGTCCGCTGGTTAGTACACCTAACCTGCGGACATATGCGGACCGTTTCCATTGGATAAATTACATCGTGTGTACAAGGCCTAAGACTTGTGGTTATTGGGAAGAATTCCCCCTTACAGAAAGACATAAAGATCAATGGTGTCAGTGTGAACTTATCTAAGAGGCAGAAGTTGCTCATTGCCCAAAGAAGCCCTAGCAACCTCTGGAGGAACACTAGGGCCCCATTGAACCCTGGTTGAGGAAGTATGTTCCTTACACTTGTGGTCATTGGGAAGAATTCAGCCATTACAGATAGCCATAAAGATCAATGGTGTCAGTGGGAACTTATCTGAGAAGCAGAAGTTACTCATTGCCCAAGGAACCCCTAGCAACCTCTTGAGGAACCCTAGGGCTCCATGGAACCCTGGTCAAGGAAGTATGCACCTTACACTTGTGGTCATTGGAAAGAATTACCCCTTACAGATAGCCATAAAGATCAATAGTGTCAGTGTGAACTTATCTGAGAGGCAGGACCGGCTCATTGCCCAGGGAACCCCTAGCAACCTCTGGAAGAACCCTGGGGTTCCATGGATCCCTGATTGAGGAAGTATGTTCCTTATACTTGTGGTCATTGGAAATAATTCACCCCTTACAGATGGTCATAAAGATCAATGGTGTCAGTGGGAACTTCTCTGAGAGGCAAAAGTTGCTCATTGCTCAAAGAACCAAGCAACCTCTGGAGGAACCCTAGGGTACCATGAAACCCTGGTTGAGAAACCCTGTTCTAGAAGCATCCACCAAGAATGTTTTATAAAGGACTTTTGGCCCCAAAAAAATAGAAAGTGTCCACTCCTATAGCATTCCATAGAGTTTAGCGCTATGTTAGAGGTTTGCAGGCTTCCCGTTGGGTTCACTGAATCTCCTGGAAACTGAACTTTGCCTGATTCAGGGCCAGACATGGACAGTCATAGCAGGAGAGCCACAATGTGAATGACAATCAGGGCTGCTCCACCGTCAGGCCGCGTCCCCTGAGTCAGTAAAGCGTAAAACGTTCTGGCGGTGGAGGCGAAGTCACAAGGTGATCCAGGTGATTGAGCGTTAGAACGCTGCGTACTTGACGGGATGCTCCGTGGCATCAGTTTTTTTTTTTTCGGGCCGCCGTCCTTCATACTCTTCCAATCTCCATAAATGACGCTAATTAGTAAGCCGACCACTCAATTAATTAGGCGGGGAGCTTAATTATGACAGAGTACATTAGCCGCCACAGGCCCGCGTCCGGCCGACATTAGCGTCAGGTCCTGTTCAGTAACAATTTGATTTGAGAGGGGGTTTATCGAGCAGAAAAGACACATGATGAGATTAAAGTCATCGGTTAGTGGAGTTTAGTGATATTGGCGGGGCCGTGGGCGCTGCGCATAAAGAGATGGAGACTGATCAGATGCAATTCTCGTTAGTGAGCCAAGGCAGAAACGGCAAATTAATACCGGGCCAAACTGGGTGGGGGGGGCTCTAAAGGAAGACGGGTTCCTCTAATCAACGGGGAAAGATCCTGGAATGGAAAAAGCACGCCATGGAGACAAAGTAGGGGTATTAACCACTTCAGCCCCGGACCATTTGGCTGCCTAATGACCGGGCCGCTTTTTGAGATTCGCTACAGCGTCGTTTTAACTGACAAGTGCGCGGTGGTGCAACGTGCCTCCCAAACAAAATTGGCGTCCTTTTTCTCCACAATTAGAACTTTCTTTTGTTTTGTTTTAAAAAAAGGAAAAAAGCACATTTTGATTGGTTTGCGCAAAAGTTATAGCGTTATGGCGGTGATCTGCGATTTTTTTTTGTTTTTCTCACATCAGACACTTTTGACACCATTTTGGGACCATTGTCATTTTTTACAGCGATCAGTGCTATAAAAATGCACTGATACTGTAAAAATTACACTGGTAGTGAAGGGGTAAACCACTAGGGGGCGAGGAAGGGGTTAAGTGTGTCCTAGGGAGTGATTCTAACTGTTAGGGGGAGGAGCTACCAGTGACACGTCAGAGATCACAGACAGGGCTGGACTAGGACAGAAATTTGGCCCTGGATTTCATCCAGACTGGCCCACTTTGACAGGTCTCTCCCATGGCGGCCGGACAACTCCCGTACACCCCCTCCCGGCCACCCCAGCCCCCCTCCCCCTTCACTAGCCATTAGCCATTCTACTTTATTAGAGTAGAATGGCTGGTACTGGTACTCTTATAGGCAGAACCAGTGGGGAAGCTAGACATTATTTCACCCGGGGCAAAGAATGAGTTCGATGCCCCCCCTTATGGGACAAGATTAGGCAGAAGGGAGAAACTCCCACGCTATAGCTGTTGAGTCAGCTGTCTGTCCCCTTCCCCATGCTCCCCTGTCGTCGTCCCTGCTCCTCTGGTCCTCCCCCTGCTTCTTTGTTCCCCCCTCGGATGAACCCTGCTGGGAGGGAGAGGAGGTGAGCTCTGCAGGAAGGGAGAGACAGAGGAGCGGAGGGGGGCGGCGGTCCATTGTCACTGAAGCCAGAGGAAACTCCCTGTAGTCCCAATGGCCAGTCCATCCCTGATCACAGAGAACAGTAGATCCCTCCTGACATGTCACTAGGCAGAACATTTGCCTTGCTGGGCGGCAAATTTAAAGGGACGTACAGGTACGCCCATTTGCCTGCCCGTGCCATTCTGCCGACGTATATCGGCGTGCAGAGGTCGACAGGTGGTTAAAGGGGTTGTCTGGCTCTTCTTGGAAATATAACTGATCCTCTCCTGAACTTCTTAATAGTCCTAGGTAAAGGTGCCAAGGGCAGAGGTTCTCATGCTGTCACTCAATGTAACCACTGTATGTCATGCACATTCCCTTTCAGATTTACTAATGGCTGTACAGTGCAAGGGCCTTCCAGACTGGATACTGATTGAATGTGCCGTTAATGTTGGCCCCTTTAAATTATGAGCTACTTTGTAAATTAGAAACATTTACCTTCTAAATGATCGCTGGAAGCTGAAGTTTAATCTGCGGATATTGAGCCTTTATTGGTTCCCCTCTCCTCCCTCATTAACATGATAATAAATCCTTTCCAATTTTCATTACACCCTTTATTTTAGACCCGGCAATATCATTACTGGAGACTCTGTGCTTCTCTAGGCAAGGCAGGCACATAGGATTGCCACCTTTTTCTTCAAGCCAAACCCGAATACTTTAGCGTCCTGAGACACCTTTGGGTGCCGCCAAGGATAGGGTGACCAGACGTCCCCGGTTTCCTGGGGACAGTCCCCGGAGTGAGGACACTGTCCCCAGACCAAATATGTCCCCGAAATTCATTTTAAAATCTGGTCACCTTACCAAAAGGGGAGTAGTAATGCGAGTGGGTGTGGCCAAGTTGCTTTTGCTGACATAATCGGCCCCTGCCCCCCCCCCCCCAGGAATGCCGAACCTGCACCCAGACAGCCGTCCACGGCAACAGATTTGTGTGTGACTATCGTGGTTACTTGAGGAGCCACAGCCCGGTCTGAATAATGTGTCCGGATTTCAGTCTGCCCAAAACCCGGACACATATTTGAATCCCAGACAGGTGGCAACCGTACAGGTAAATCGTGGCTGGTGGGTGGGGCCTGAACACAGCTTCCTGAAAACATCACAGCACCCTGTCCTCAGTACTCCTCTAAAGAGCCCTCCGCCCTGATGCAAGCAGTGGGAGGAGTTATGCAAATGTCAGAATGCCTTGATGGGCGGGTGTCAATCTGGAGAAGTGGGCGTTCCTAGGCAGGCTGTATTCACATGCAGGCAGTGGCAGGTGGTGGATTTTTTTTGGGAGGGGTGGCAAACAGTACCACTCCTGTCGGTCAGTTGGCGGGCGGGTCTGGTGCACTTACACCGTCTATGAAGCGCTTCGCCAGTAGCTACCCTTGCTCCTCGTGGCGCCAATGGCTCTCCCTTCCCCTGTTCTCCACAGGCTTCAGCAGCTTCTGTCTCCTCCTTCCTCCTCTGCGGCCAATCGGGAGTCTTCTCTTTTTCGGCCCGTCGGGAGGCGGATGTCAGACCTGCTTCTGATTGGCTGGATTGAGGATCAGATCAATATTCATTCAATTCGCTGTTGTAACACATGGATGGGCTCATGGCGCAATGCTCTTCACTCCGAGCCCACCCTATTTTGAAGCCTATGGCTCTAATCGGGTGCTGTAATTCAAGTTCCCGGCGTCCTAAAAGGGGCCGGACGCATGAATAGGGGGTGTAGGAGGCGGCCATGGATATTTCAATGCTATGCATGAATCTATCCATTATACATATAAGGGGTGGTGTGGAGAGAGGGGGCGGCGCCCCTAATGGATGGACCGCCAACGGATGCAGGTAACACCCACCTGTGAGCCTGAAATCTGATCTGTGAAGAACTGGAATCCATGAATAAAAGGCAGAGGCGGCTCTAGGCTTTGTGAGGCCTTAGGCAAAACTTGACATGGGGCCCCACTCACACCCATGATGGGTAAATAATTAAAGAACAAGGGCCTCTTCTCCACAACCCTGACCGGTGATTTTGGGGGTCTGCAGGCAGGGGGGCTTATCGGAATCTGGAAGCCCCTTTAACAAGGCGGCCCCCAGATCCTGCTCTTTAATAACTAAGGGGCGGGGGCCACCCGGTGATGTCACCTGGCAAAACCGCCCCCTTGTGACATCATTGACTGAGGGCATGCTGGGTCATTGACGTCACAAGGGGTGGTGTCACTGATATTCACTGGTTGTTAGGGACGCTGGGCTCGTAACGCTGCCTGAGCACAGCAGCATTAAGGTCCCCTGTCCCTCAAAACTGGAGTAGTGCATTGGGTAAGTTAGGCCGCCGCGAGGCCCCTGTGAGTACGAGGCCTTAGGTGATTTAATTAAATAAAAAGGGCCGCCTCTGATAAAAGGGGCGGGCCAGGGACACTAAGGCGGGAGAGGGAAGGGCCAGGGTATCTGGCTGTAGACCTGCAGACTGTAGCTACTAGAGCGCCACTCTAGACAGGAAACATGTGGCCTCCGCTTGACCGAGTTGTGTCTATTTGTTTGTTACAATAAAGTTGGTTAAAAAAAAAAAAAAACTTTGAGTGAAGGTCACATGTTTTTTATTTTTTTATTTTTCGAGAATGGAGCTCCAGTCTGCAGCCAGACCCTTCTCGAAGATAATGGATGTCCTCCAAACAGGAAATCAAGCAGGCTCTATCCGTAGGGAGGGGCGTACTTTTTTTTTTTTTTAACAAGACCGGATTTACATTTCATAAGTTGGCTCTATTGAAAGTCGTTACTAGACCTGATTCATAGATTTGCCATTAGAGAGAGGAACAGTAAAGTGGAGCCACTATGATAAGCAGGAAGCAGAATCTGCCAATGTAATAGACATGTAAGACTATAGTAAGGAGGGTGTCACACCGCGGGCATCGGTCGCGTTATTTTAATCTTTATCTCTAAAGTTGCGGAAAGTGGCTGGAAACTTTTCACCTCCATATGCCGCCCTGTCCTAATAAGCACACATCGTGCAGATCCCGCTTTTCCGATCGCCCCTCGTCCCCCCCCCCCCCCCATCTGCGGCGCAGCAGCTGACCGCAGCTCAGGAAAGTGTGGAAACTCAGCAGATGTGCAGCGTGCCCAGGGGACGGTGCGGAAAAAGCTGCAACCTCAGAGAAGAGGCAGGCTGGGCAGGTCGGACGTCAGCTCTGATGGATTACCCCTCGGCTCCGGTGTGCTTACACCTGGAAAACGCCGCGCTCGCCCCTGAAGGAATCAGATCGCCAAAAATGCTACTTCTCCCTTCCGCTGTTCTTCTCCCCTCCGCTGTGCTTCTCCCCTCCGCTGTGCTTCTGCTTGTCTGACAAACTCATATAGCCGGGGATAAAAATTGAAAATATGTATTCTAAGTAAATGGCGGCTAAAAATATAGATCCGTCTGTTCTGCGGGCTGCGCTTCGGTGGCGGCGTTTTGCTAAGGTGGCAGAATAGAAGGATTATTACTAATAGTATTCAGAGGGAAGGTGATACTTTGTGTAGCACTACCCCCGGAGGAGCTGCTGGATTTTTGGGGGGCGTGTTACCTCGTGGCTCCTCCGAAATTCCTAGGGGTGAATGATGCGTATTGCACAGGGCTGGACTGGGACAAAAATTTGGCCCTGGACTTCATCCAGACTGGCCCACTTTAACAGGTCTCTCCCATGGCGGCCGGACAACTCCCGCACCCCCCCAGCCACCCAAGCCCCCTCTCCCCCTTTACTAGCCACTAGCCATTCTACTTTATTAGAGTAGAACGGCTGGTACTGGTACTCTTATAGGCAGTACCACTGGGGAAGCTAGACATTATTTCACCCGGGGCAAAGAATCAGTTCGGTGCCCCCCCTTGTGGGACAAGATTAGGCTGAAGTGAGAAACAAGCAGGCCATAGCTGTTGAGTCAGCTGTCTGTCCCCTCCCCCATGCTCCTCTGTTGTCCCCCCTGCTCCTCTGGTCCTTCCCCTGCTTCTCTGTTCAACCCATGTGAGCGCTGTGGGGAGGGAGAGGAGGTGACTCAGGTGAGCGCTGCGAGAAGGGAGAGACAGAGGAGCGGAGGGGGGCGGTGGTCCGCTGTCACTGAAGCCGGCCCACTGAGCCATCGGCCCACCGGGAAACTCCCTATAGTCCCAATGGCCAGTCCATCCCTGGTATTGCATGTAGTAGAAGTAAAGGAATGTCCAGACAGGTGCTCTTTGCTGCGCTCTTTATTACCCAGCCGGGTAAAAACCGTAAACTTGTGGTGAGGAAAGTAAAGCTGAAGAAGAAAGGAGAGCAGCAGATTCAGGCGTGATGATAGGGAAGAGTCCTGCTCCCAAACGTAACACTTCTGTGTGCCACTCCTGCCGAAATGGGTTTAGTGTACCCGGACAGGCTTCTCTCACTGACCTGGCAGCCGGAGTATCACTCAGACATTTGTAGGAGAAAGTCTCTGCCACAGACCCTCCTCGGTGAGCCTCAGAAATATACCTCTGCCACAGGTACCCTCTGGATTCTATTCTCTGAGATATTCCTCCTTAGATAAATTACGCCTGGATCTCCTTCAACTTGTCACCCAGGTGCCGACTGACAGGTGATCAATCCCTCAGTGTCTGGCTACCTCGATCCCCGGTGGTTTGTCCAGGCCCTTTTGGATCGCCAGCCTCTCAATGGCGCTCCTCAGACCGACTCCCCTCACCGAGCAGCAATACAGCTTGGGATCCTCAAAGGTGAGAACCCAGTCACTCACTGGGTCGCTGTTCAGATGCTCCAGGCTAACATGGTCCTGGAACCAGGAACATTGCGTGGTACGCACGCCCCGGCCAGGTAGGCCATAGCGCCGGGCGCCGTGATGTGGCCACCCTAAAGGTGGGTGCCACACTTGACGAAGTAGACCCAGAACCAATGGCGTCTGCCTCATAAATACCCCTCCCAGCATGTACAGTGAGGACAAACCCTCCTGATTGGCTGCTGGGGAAGAGCTCCCAAACCTTGACTCCACTGCTGCCACCTGCGGCACAGGGGCTGGAAGAACACCCAAGTACAGCAGAATGAGCCCACAGCACAGCCCAGCTGAGACAGAGACCTTGTTTTGCATTTAACAATCAGTATCAGAGTTTAACTACACTCTGATCTCCCTCTAAGGCTCCATTCAGACCTAGGCGTACGTATTGCGGCGACAAAACGCCTATTGATTTTTTGCAGAAGAGGTGAATTAACATTGCCGGCTATGCCCGTACGCCCGATACGCCTGAAAAAAAGGGTCCGGGACTTGTTTGAGCTTCAGGCGTACGGGCGTCAGGGCGTTCGGCGTGGAGATGTGAACCATCTCCATAGCCGACAATGTTAATTCGCCCTTCCAGCGTATCTAGGGCTGCTTCAGCGTCGGGCGTAGGGCGACAAAACGCCTAGGTCTGAATAGAGCCTTAATGTAACTAGCACTGGTACTATAGGCGCTACATAGACGCTACATTTGTATAAGAGGGAAGGTGATACTTTGTATAATGCCGCGTACACACGACCATTTTTCATGTCATGGAAAAAAATGAATTTTTTCTCGACGTGATTCCTCTCAAGCCGGCCTTGCCGACACACAATCGTGAAAAAAAAAATGCTCGAGCAAAGCGCGGTGACGTACAACACGTACGACGGCACTATAAAGGGGAAGTTCCATTCAAATAGCGCCACCCTTTGGGCTGAATATGCAAATTTCCCTTCTCATAACTTGCTTCTGAGCATGCGCGTTTTTTTTTCCAGTTTTTCACAACGAGAAAAATTAGAGCATGTTCTAAATTTTTAATGCCCATTTTTCTCGTCATGAAAAATGCTCTGGAGCCCACACACGATCGTTTTTCGAAAAAAACATGTGGAAAAACTTGCCACTGCTACCATGTTTCTACTGCTGTCCCTCTCTCCTGTCCCCTCTCCTCCCCTTCTCCCTCTCTGTTACTGCCCTGATCTCCCTCACTTTCTCTTCCCTTCTCCCCCTCCCTCCTCCTCTCTTTCCTTCTCCCCCTCCTTCCTCCCCCATCCTCTCTTTCCTTCTCCCCCTCCCTCTCTTCCCTTCCCTCCTCCCCCATCCTCTCTTTCCTTCTTCCCCTCTCTATCCTTTCTTCAATGCCTCCCTCTCTATTTCCTTCTCCCCTCCCTCCTCCCCATCTTCTCTTTCCTTCTACCCCTCTGTCTCCTTTCTTTGTTCCCTCCCTCCCTCTTTACTTCCCCCCCTCCCTCTCTTCCCTTCTCCTTCCCCTCCCTCCTCCCCCATCCTCTCTTTCCTTCTACCCCTCTGTCTCCTTTCTTTGTTCCCTCCCTCCCTCTTTACCTCCCCCCTCCCTCTCTTCCCTTATCCTTCCCCTCCCTCCTCCCCCATCCTCTCTTTCCTTCTTCCCCTCTCTCCTCCTTTCTTCCTTCTCCCCTCCCTCCTCCCCATCTTCTCTTTCCTTCTATGCCTCCCTCTCTATTTCCTTCTCCCCTCCCTCCTCCCCATCTTCTCTTTCCTTCTCTCCTTTCTTCACCCCTCTCTCTTTCCTTCTCCCCCTCCCTCTCTTTCCTTCTCCTTCCCCTCCCCCATCCTCTCTTTCCTTCTTCCCCTCTGTCTCCTTTCTTTCTTTACTTCCCCCCCTCCCTCTCTTCCCTTCTCCTTCCCCTCCCTCCTCCCCCATCCTCTCTTTCCTTCTACCCCTATGTTCCCTCCCTCCCTCTTTACTTCCCCCCTCCCTCTCTTCCCTTCTCCTTCCCCTCCCTCCTCCCCCATCCTCTCTTTCCTTCTTCCCCTTTCTCTCCTTTCTTCATTCCCTCCCTCTCTCTTTCCTTCTCCCCCTCCCTCTCTTTCCTTCTCCTTCCCCTCCCCCATCCTCTCTTTCCTTCTTCCCCTCTGTCTCTTTCTTTGTTCCCTCCCTCCCTCTTTACTTCCCCCCCTCCCTCTCTTCCCTTCTCCTTCCCCTCCCTCCTCCCCCATCCTCTCTTTCCTTCTACCCCTATGTCTCCTTTCTTTGTTCCCTCCCTCCCTCTTTATTTATTTTCCCCCCCTCCCTCTCTTCCCTTCTCCTTCCCCTCCCTCCTCCCCCATCCTCTCTTTCCTTCTTCCCCTTTCTCTCCTTTCTTCGTTCCATCCCTCTCTCTTTCCTTCTCCCCTCCCTCTGTTCCCTTCTCCTTCCCCTCCCCCATCCTCTCTTTCCTTCTTCCCCTCTGTCTCCTTTCTTTGTTCCCTCCCTCCCTCTCTTACTCCCCCCCCTCCCTCTCTTCCCTTCTCCTTCCCCTCCCTCCTCCCCCCATCCTCTCTTTCCTTCTACCCCTCTGTCTCCTTTCTTTGTTCCCTCCCTCCCTCTTTACTTCCCCCTCCCTCTCTTCCCTTCTCCTTCCCCTCCCTCCTCCCCCTCTGTCTCCTTTCTTTGTTCCCTCCCTCCCTCTTTATCCTCTCTTTCCTTCTCCTTCCCCTCCCTCCTCCCCATCCCCTCTTCTACCCCTCTGTCTCCTTTCTTTGTTCCCTCCCTCCCTCTTTACCTCCCCCCTCCCTCTCTTCCCTTTCCCCTCCCCCATCCTTCCCCTCCCTCCTCCCCCTCCCTCCCTCTTTATCCTCTCTTTCCTTCTTCCCCTCTCTCCCCCATCCTTTCTTCTTCCCCTTTCTCTCCTTTCTTCGCCTCCCTCTCTATTCCCCCCCTCCTTCTCCCCTCCCCCCTCCTCCCCCCCATCTTCTCTTTCCTTCTACCCCTCTGTCTCCTTTCTTTGTTCCCTCCCTCCCTCTTTACTTCCCCCCTCCCTCTCTTCCCTTCTCCTTCCCCTCCCTCCTCCCCCATCCTCTCTTTCCTTCTTCCCCTTTCTCTCCTTTCTTCGTTCCCTCCCTCTCTCTTTCCTTCTCCCCCTCCCTCTCTTCCCTTCTCCTTCCCCTCCCCCATCCTCTCTTTCCTTCTTCCCCTCTGTCTCCTTTCTTTGTTCCCTCCCTCCCTCTTTACTTCCCCCCTCCCTCTCTTCCCTTCTCCCCCTTCCCCTCCCTCCCTCCCCCTGTCTCCTTTCTTTGTTCCCTCCCTCCCTCTTTATCCTCTCTTTCCTTCTTCCCCTTTCTCTCCTTTCTTCGTTCCCTCCCTCCCTCTTTACTTCCCCCCCTCCCTCTCTTCCCTTCTCCTTCCCCTCCCTCCTCCCCCATCCTCTCTTTCCTTCTACCCCTCTGTCTCCTTTCTTTGTTCCCTCCCTCCCTCTCCCCCCCCCTTCGTTCCCCTTCCCCTCCCTCTCCCCTCTTTTCCCCTCCCTCTCTCTTTCTTCTTCCCCTTTCCCTCCTCTCTTCCCTTCTCTCTTCCCCCTCCCTCCTCCCCCATCCTCTCTTTCCTTCTTCCCCTCTGTCTCCTTTCTTTGTTCCCTCCCTCCCTCTTTACTTCCCCCCTCCCTCTCTTCCCTTCTACTTCCCCTCCCTCCTCCCCCATCCTCTCTTTCCTTCTATCCCTCTGTCTCCTTTCTTTGTTCCCTCCCTCCCTCTTTACCTCCCCCCTCCCTCTCTTCCCTTCTCCTTCCCCTCCCCCATCCTCTCTTTCCTTCTTCCCCTCCCTCCTCCAATCCCTCCTCTCCTTCTCCCCCCTCCCCTTTCTTCTCCTTCCCCTCCCTCCTCCCCCATCCTCTCTTTCCTTCTTCCCCTTTCTCTCCTTTCTTCGTTCCCTCCTCTCTCTCTTTCTCTTCTCCCCCTCCCTCTCTCTCCCTTCTCCTTCCCCTCCCCCATCCTCTCTTTCCTTCTTCCCCTCTCTCTCCTTTCTTCAATCCCTCCCTCTCTCTTTCCTTCTCCCCCTCCCTCTCTTCCCTTCCCTCCTCCCCCATCCTCTCTTTCCTTCTTCCCCTCTCTCTCCTTTCTTCAATCCCTCCCTCTCTCTTTCCTTCTCCCCTCCCTCCCTCCTCCCCATCCTCTCTTTCCTTCTTCCCCTTTCTTCGTTCCCTCCCTCCCTCTTTACTTCTCCCCCTCCCTCTCTTCCCTTCTCCTTCCCCTCCCTCCTCCCCCATCCTCTCTTTCCTTCTTCCCCTCTGTCTCCTTTCTTCAAGAAAAGGAGAGTCACCGCTCCAGGTGAGCCCTGTAGATAATTAAGGATGGTTGGATTACCAAGGTGCTGGTGATGCAAGTAGCAATGGCAATGAAGAGGAAGAAAATGGACTGCCGCACTCCAGAAAAATTTCAAATGAAAAAGTTGTCTTTAACCACTTAAGACCCGGACCAATACGCTGCTAAATGACCCAAGGTGTTTTTACAATTCGGCGCTGCGTCGCTTTAACAGACAATTGCGCGGTCGTGCGACGTGGCTCCCAAACAAAATTTGCGTCCTTTTTTTCCCACAAATAGAGCTTTCTTTCGGTGGTATTTGATCGCCTCTGCGATTTTTATTTTTTGCGCTATAAACTAAAATAGAGCCACAATTTTGAAAAAAAACACAATTTTTTTACTTTTTGTTATAAAAAAAATCAAATAAACTAAATTTTAGTAAAACATTTAGGCCAAAATTAATTCAGCCACATGTCTTTAGTAAAAAAAAAAAATCGCAATAAAAAAAAATAGCTACCTAGCGGGAACAGCGACACTAATACAGCGATCAGAAAAATGATCGCTTAGTGACGCTGGCAATAGGGAGTGAAAGGGTTAACTAGGGCGGTGATCAGGGGGT
The DNA here is from genome assembly GCA_029574335.1 of Rana kukunoris. Lineage (NCBI taxonomy): Eukaryota > Metazoa > Chordata > Amphibia > Anura > Ranidae > Rana > Rana kukunoris. Next base: position 344,917 of record JAJQKJ010001590.1, read on the forward strand.
TAAAACTTTATTAGGGGGGTGGGGGGGCTATCCTGAACCTAACACTAACTGTTTTTTACACTGCCTGTCACACTGACACTAAATGCAGTGATTAGATCACTGCATTCAGTGACACTGTGACAGGGGGGTGGGGGGGGGGCGATCACAAGGGGTTAATGTGCCTATGTGAGTGTGTGTCAGTGTTGTGTTGGTGCACACTTACTTGTGATGTCTTCTTTCATCAGCAGCGCTGGGAAACAGCGCTGTGATGAGAGGTGACATCATTTCCTCCTTCCTGTGTAAACACAGGAGGAGGAACTGACACAATGGGAGCGCGCTCCCATTGGCTGGGAGCGATCGCGGGGGGGGGCGGAAATCACGGACATCCGCCCGCTCGTCGGCGATCGCTCCCAGAGGCAGGGGGACCCCCGCACGCCGCGGAGGGGGTCCCGATGGGACCCCCGAACCGCACGAAGGCGGGGACGTAAATTTACGCCCTTGTGCCTGTACGAGCCATTCTGTGGCCGTATATGTGCGTGCGGGGGTCCTTAAGTGGTTAATGTAAAAACAGGAACATGTACAGTCAGCGCAACCACAGAAACAGGACAGCCGACGCGTTTCACACTCAACTAGTGCTTAGTCATGGCTTACATGTTCCTGTTTTTACATTAAAGACAACTTTTTCATTTGAAATTCTTCTGGAGTGCGGCAGTCCATTTTCTTCCTCTTCATTGCTACTGTCTCCTTTCTTCGTTCCCTCCGTCTCTCTTTCCTTCTCCCCCTCCCTCTTTCCCCCTCTCTCCTTTTCCCCCTTTCTCTCCCCTTTTCTCCCCCTGCCTCCTTCTCCCCTACTCTTTCCCTCCTCTGCCCTCTCTCTCCTTCTCCCCTTCCCTTTATCTTCTTCTCCCCCAACCTCTCTCTTCTTCTCCCCCAACCTCTCTCTTCTTCTCCCCCACCCTCTCTCTCCTTCTCCTTTTCTCTCCTTCTCGCCCAGCTCTCCCTCCTTCTCCACTACCCTCTCTCTGCTTCTCCCTACCCTCTTTCACCATCTATCCCTCTCTCATTATCTCCCATTCTCCCTCCTTTCTCCCCATCCTCTCTCTTCCCCCTCTCTCTCTCCTTCTACTCTGCTCTCCCTCCTTATTCTCCTCCGCTCTCACTTTTTCTGCCCATCCTCTTTTTTCTTCTTTCTCACTCTCTCTACTTCACCCCACCATCTCTCTCCTCCCCCACCCCCTCTCTCTTTCTTCTCTTCTCTCTCTGCTTCTCCCCCATCCCCTCCCTATTCTTCCCACCATATCTCTCCCTCCCTCTCCCCCCTCTCTCCCTCTCTCTTCCTCTCCCCACCCTCTCTCTCTCCCCACCCTCTCTCTCTCCTTCTTCCCCGCTCCCCCTCCTTTTTCTTCACTCTCTCTCCCTCTCACACCCTCTCCTTATCCCCACCCTCTATCTCTTTCTCCCCACCCCTTCTCGACTTTTCCCCTGCCTTTTCTCTCTTTCTTCCAACTCTTTCTCCCCACTTTTTTTATTCCCACCCTTTCTCTCTTTACTTTACCCTCCCATCCTCTCTCTTTCTCCCCACCCTCTCTCCCCCCGCTCTCACTTCTTCTCCCCACTATCTCTCTAGTTCTCCCCCACCCCCTATGTCCTTCTCCTGCACTCTCTCTTCTTCTCCCCATCCCCTCCCTTTTCTTCCCACTATCTCTCTTCTTCTCCCCTGATCCCTCCCCTTCTGCCCCACTCTCTCTCTTTCCTTCTTCCCCGGTTTCCCTCCTTTTTTTTCCCTCCGCTCTCCCTCTTTCTTCCCAATCTTTTTCACCTATTCCCCTGCCTTCTATCTCCATCTCCCAACTCTTTCTCCCCACTCTTTTTATTCCCACTCTTTCTCTCTTTACTTTACCCTCCCCATCCTCTCTCTTTCTCCCCACCCTCTCTCCCCCCGCTCTCAATTCTTCTCCCCGCTATCTCTCTAGTTCTCCCCCACCCCCTATGTCCTTCTCCTGCACTCTCTCTTCTTCTCCCTATCCCCTCCCTATTCTTACCACCCTCTCTCTCTTTCTCCCCACCCCTTCTCGACTTTTCCCCTGCCTTTTCTCTGCATCTTCCAACTCTTTCTCCCCAGTCTTTTTATTCCCACCCTTTCTCTCTTTACTTTACCCTCCCCATCCTCTCTCTTTCTCCCCACCCTCTCTCCCCCCCCCCGCTCTCACTTCTTCTCCCCACTATCTCTCTAGTTCTCCCCCACCCCCTATGTCCTTCTCCTGCGCTCTCTCTTCTTCTCCCCATCCCCTCCCTATTCTTACCACTCTCTCTCTCTCTCTTTCTCCCCTGATTCCTCCCCTTCTGCCCCACCCTCATTCTCTCCTTCTTCCCCATCTCCCTCCATTTTTTCCCCGCTCTCCCTCTCCCCAATCTTTCTCACCTATTCCCCTGCCTTCTATCTCCATCTCCCAACTCCTTCTCCCCCACTCTTTTTATTCCCACTGTATCCTTCCCCCTCTTTTACTCTCTTAGTAAAGGGTTATCACTCCACAGGCTAATTGAAAACACTAAACTTTTTGAGTGGGTAATTAGTTTTATCTCAGCAGTAATTGAGCAGAGTGGCAGACCATTGCTTCTACATAAAATATATATTTATTTCTATGTGAAATCCATGTATGAAAATATGTAACAGCAAACATGTAAAGAAAATGCGACGTCAAGAACACATCTGCAATAACGACGGAGAACGTGTCCTCATTGAAAATGGCGCATTGTTCCCCTTTAACTCCGGTCTGCCCTCAAAGGCAATTTTCAGCATTGCGATCCACATTTCCTCGCCGTGTGCGCTCTCCGAACCCACACCTCCGCCGTACTGAACGCTCTGCGCCGAGCTGCGAATCGCCGGGCCCAGGAGTCTCAGGTGAAAAGTGGACAGACGATTCATTTCACACCTCTAGTGGGATTAGTTCAGCCTGGGCCGAGTAAAGCGCTCAGTATTTATCTCATCGGAACACGCTGCTGGCTCAGCACGGCAAATCTTCGCCCCCCTCCTCGTCTAATCTGTGTATCATTCTCTCCCAGCATAGAGAGGGGTGCGGATGATACCCCCACTCATCTTCCTGGGAACTCTCTCACCAGCCTAATGAGTGCGGTGACCCCGGCACAGCCGGCCGGCTCCTAATACAGCACACCGCCGACCGACCGACCGTCCCTGACGCTGCGCACGTCACCGCCACCGCGTCTCATGTCTCTGCCTTTCAAGTCCCAGAAGAGAGCAGGAAGAATCTTCAAGGGAATTCTCATTTCCAGCAGAAATTTCCGGGAGACCAGTTTATAAAAATACCCCAAATATTTTTCATCCGTTTTGTAAATACAATTTCAACAATTTTTTTCGAACAAATTCCCATAAACTCATCAATTTTATAGCAAAACGATACTTGACACCATTTTCCATTCGTGATTGCTCTTCTATTTATTATTGCATGTAAATGTTGAGTCATTAACTACTTCACCCCCGGAGGATTTGGCTGCCCAATGACCAGGCCACTTTTTGCGATTCGGCACTGCGTCGCCTTAACTGACAATTGCGCGGTCGTGCGACGTGGCTCCCAAACAAAATTTACGTCTTTTTTCCCACAAATAGAGATTTCTTTTGGTGGTATTTGATCTGGGTGCAACTTTGCACGACCGCGCGAATTGTCAGTTAAAGCAACGCAGTGCCGAATCGCAAAAAGTGCGAAAAGGAGGTAAATTCTTTCGTGGGCTGAAGTGGTTAAATGACAAATCGACCCCCCCCCCCCCATGCTTCTAGTATTTCCATCCTGTGCTCCACAATCATAGAGAATACGGGGTTGCATGTCAGGTAAAGATGCGAAGGAGATGACATTCATTAAATCCTCAATAAATACACAGGTTTATATTGAGATTTTGGACACTTTTCTTATTCCATCAATTGAAAGGATGTTTGGTGACAGGGCCGCCATCAGGAATTACAATATGGGGCTCCTTTACACAGCTTTAGACATGGGGGGGGGGGGTGCTACCGCCTCAAATTGAGAAGTAGGGGGTGTGAATTGGGGTAGCCAAGAAAAAAAGAAATACAAAATATATAGGGTTGTCCCGATACCACTTTTTTAGGACCGAGTACAAGTACCAATACTTTTTTTCAAGTAGTCCGCCGATACCGAATACCGATACTTTTAAATGTCTCCCCAAATGCAGCCATGTCCCCCACATATTGCAGCCATGTCCCCCACAGATGCAGCCATGTCCCCCCACATATATTGCAGCCATGTCCCCCCACATATGCAGCCATGTCCCCCCCACAAATGCAGCCATGCATGTCCCCCACATATGCAGCCATGTCCCCCACAGATGCAACCATGTCCCCCACATATTGCAGCCATGTATGTCCCCCACATATTGCAGCCATGTCCCCCACAGATGCAGCCATGTCCCCCCACATATATTGCAGCCATGTCCCCCACAGATGCAACCATGTCCCCCACATATTGCAGCCATGTATGTCCCCCACATATTGCAGCCATGTCCCCCACAGATGCAGCAATGTCCCCCCACAGCCATATATTGCAGCCATGTCCCCCACAGATGCAGCAGCATGTCCCCCCCACAAATGCAGCCATGTGTCCCCCACATATTGCACCATGTCCCCCAATGCAGCCATGCATGCAGCCATGTATGTCCCCCACATATGCAGCCATGTCCCCCACATATTGAGCCATGTATGTCCCCCCACATATTGCAGCATGTATGTCCCCCCACATTTGCCCCCACATATTGCAGCATGTATGTCCCCCCACAATTGCATGCCCCCACATATTGCAGCATGCATGTCCCCCACATATGCAGCCATGTATGTCCCCCACATATTGCAGCCATGTATGTCCCCCACATATTGCAGCCATGTATGTCCCCCACATATTGCAGCCATGTATGTCCCCCACATATTGCAGCCATGTATGTCCCCCACATATTGCAGCCATGTATGTCCCCCACATATTGCAGCCATGTATGTCCCCCACATATTGCAGCCATGTATGTCCCCCACATATTGCAGCCATGTATGTCCCCCACATATTGCAGCCATGTATGTCCCCCACATATTGCAGCCATGTTGTCCCCCATATTGCAGCCATGTATGTCCCCCACATCCCACATATTGCAGCCATGTCCCCCACAGTGCAGCCATGTCCCCCACATATTGCAGCCATTCCCCCACATATTGCAGCCATGTCCCCCACATAGCCATTGCAGCCATGTATGCAGCCATGTCCCCCACAGATCAGCCACATATTGCAGCCATGTATGCAGCCATGTCCCCCACATATTGCAGCCATGTATGTCCCCCATATTGCAGCCATGTATGTCCCCCACATATTGCAGCCATGTATGTCCCCCACATATTGCAGCCATGTATGTCCCCCACATATTGCAGCCATGTATGTCCCCCACATATTGCAGCCATGTCCCCCACATATTGCAGCCATGTATGTCCCCCACATATTGCAGCCATATTCCCCCACATATTGCAGCCATGTATGTCCCCCACATCCCACATATTGCAGCCATGTATGTCCCCCACATATTGCAGCCATGTATGTCCCCCACATATTGCAGCCATGTATGTCCCCCACATATTGCAGCCATGTATGTCCCCCACATATTGCAGCCATGTATGTCCCCCACATATTGCAGCCATGTATGTCCCCCACATATTGCAGCCATGTATGTCCCCCACATATTGCAGCCATGTATGTCCCCACATATTGCAGCCATGTATTCCCCCACATATTGCAGCCATGTTTCCCCCACATATTGCAGCCATGTATGTCCCCCACATATTGCAGCCATGTATGTCCCCCATATTGCAGCCATGTATGTCCCCCCATATTGCAGCCATGTATGTCCCCCACATATTGCAGCCATGTATGTCCCCCCATATTGCCCATGTATTCCCCCACATATTGCAGCCATGCATGTCCCCCACATATTCCCCCATTGCAGCCATGTATGTCCCCCACATATTGCAGCCATGTATGTCCCCCACATATTGCAGCCATATATGTCCCCCATATTGCAGCCATGTATGTCCCCCCATATTGCAGCCATGGATGTCCCCCCCATATTTCAGCCATGTATGTCCCCCACATATTGCAGCCATGTATGTCCCCCACATATTGCAGCCATGTATGTCCCCCACATATTGCAGACATGTATGTCCCCCATATTGCAGCCATGTATGTCCCCCACATATTGCAGCCATGTATGTCCCCCATATTGCAGCCATGTATGTCCCCCACATATTGCAGCCATGTATGTCCCCCACATATTGCAGCCATGTATGTCCCCCATATTGCAGCCATGTATGTCCCCCACATATTCCAGCCATGCATGTCCCCCATATTGCAGCCATGTATGTCCCCCATATTGCAGCCATGTATGTCCCCCACATATTGCAGCCATGTATGTCCCCCATATTGCAGCCATGTATGTCCCCCATATTGCAGCCATGTATGTCCCCCATATTGCAGCCATGTATGTCCCCCATATTGCAGCCATGGATGTCCCCCATACCTGTTGTAGTCGATATGATTCCGGCACGTTAATCCCCCTGCATTACAAGCTTTTGTTTGAATACTTGTAATGCCTGCCGCGCCATGTATAGACACTCCCCTTCTCAGGATTGGACGGATCTATTCAGGAAGTATTCTATTTAGGTATCAGGGGTATTTGCGGGAGTACAAGTACTCCCACAAATACTCGGTATCGGTCCCGATACCGATACTGGTATCGGTATCGGGACAACCCTAAAAATATATAATTATATATTTTTTTTTAAATGGCGGTTGCCATCCGGGGGCCTGGGGACCTCCAGGCCCCTGAGATCTCTGGGCCCTTTAATAAAAACAAATATATATATATATATATATATATATATATATATATATATATATATATATATAAAAAAGAAGTTTTTTAAAAAAAAAATTAATAAAAAAAAATGGTGGGTTGCCACCCGGGGCCCCTGGGGACCTCCGGGCCCCTTACAGGTGTACTGCCTGTACGACTCTGATGGCCGCCCTGTTTGGTGATGATGACATCATTTTTCAGGATGTAATCTGATTCCATAATATTTTCCTCAGAATTGAATGATTCCGATTTTTTTCCTCTGCTTAAACTGCAAAAACAGATGCAATTGACTGCAGTTTTCTTTCTTTTTTATTTCTTTTTAAGTTTTCTTCACCACATGCCGACCAGCCAACGTCATTATACTACGGCTCGTTCCCGTGAATCATGAAATACAAAAGCAAAGCTGCGCCCTTTAAACTAACATAACAGTATGGCAAGAATTAATCAAAATCCGTGATCCCTTAATTAGGGCCGCCAAAATTAAGTCCATGGATCAAAAGGTTCATAGATTGGATATGGTCAGGGCTTTTTTTCTGGGGGAACTTGGGGGAACTCAGTTCCACCACCTTTGGCTCAGACCCTTTGGTGCCCACTCACCACAATCACTTGTGAACACAGAAGTCTGGTTTCTGTGTTTACAAGTGACTGCTTTGTAACCCCCTGAACTTTGCATGTATGTAATGCAATTCTGGTATTTAATGCCCCTTTACCCTTCTACTGTTTGAAATCTGAACGGTCGTGGTTGAGTTCTGCACCTATTTTCTGAGAAAAAAAGCTAATGGTCATAGATTTGGTTGAGATCAAACTGCATCACATAAACGGAATCACCCTGGTGACTAAGGTAAATCAATATGTGGTCCCTTCACCGATGTAAAGATGGCCGCTTACCAGAGGGCAAGCCATATGAACAGTCAGCTATAGCCCAGCCGCGGCCTTGTGAACCTGGAGATGGTATTCCGACGGGACACTAATCTGCAACACTCGTGATCATCCAGGGAAGAAGACAGAAAATGTGCACCATAGTGTAACTTCGTTTGGGTAATAAAACTTTTAATAAAATAAATGTACTCACATACAGAGATGTAAACACAGCATGTAAAACAGCATGTATACGGAAGTGCCGGCCGGCAATCGATGGAAACCCTTCCCTCTAGAGCAGTGTTTTTCAACTCCAGTCCTCAAGGCACACCAACAGGTCATGTTTTCAGGATTTCCCTCAGATGAAATGGCTGTGGTAATTACTAAGGCAGTGGAACTGATCAAATCACCTGTGCAAAATAATGGAAAGCCTGAAAACATGACCTGTTGGTGTGCCTTGAGGACTGGAGTTGAAAAACACTGCTCTAGAGCGTGGTGACGTTACTGCGAAGTCCCCCAGACGCATTTCGTCATCAACGGACGTTGTCAATGGGATGGGCTACCGCAGTAAACCACCTAGTAAATATACCCAGACTTCGTTGTGAGATGCACATCACCGGCAGCGCGAGCGCCATCTTGGTTGTGGTAAGCGTGCCCTTACACAGATTACATTGCGTACGCCCCAGTGTGATTCTAATTAGGACTCTACGACTGCGCGAGCGCCATCTTGGTAGAGGTAAACATGCCCTTACTCAAAAATATGACATGTCTCCATCTATTCGATGATGGTCAGGACTAAAATGGGTAATTAAGAAGTTAAAAATTGTCAGTACATAAAGTTCATTATATGACATAAAAAATCTTAATGACATAAAAAATATATATTAACACATTTAGTCAATACGTCGAAGACTAAAAATTCGCTGCGACGGAGAAGGGAAGTAAAGCTGCACTGGCACACGCAGCACCTCCCATACTACTTAAAATCACTCCCATAGGTATTTCTGATATTACAGGGCTCGAATTGGTGAAAAGTAGAATAAAGATAAAAACAAAGAACGAACGCAAATAAGGGCGTTGGTTCTAGCTCAGGGACCTATTATAGGGTCACCATCTCCTATGTAGATATAAATGCAAGTATATAGACCCGTGTATCACATCCCTTGGTAATGCTCCTATTGTCCCCCGGAGGTTAGAAAATCCAGTACATTACCCCTAATGGGAGGAAAGGAGTTTGGGACTAAGGCAAAAAGCCTACTCCAGTGAAACATTTAGCAAAAATAGCATCCAATTTACTAATAATAACCTGTGGTTGTAATGGTTTTCACCAGCCCTTGGGTTATCAATGCCTAAAAATTGGTAGAATACCTAAATAAAAATAAAGGTGTTCTCGTGATATATAAGAAAAAAATAAATAAAAATAAAATATGTAAACTCATACCTAGAGGTATGATATGTAAGTGCTCTGTGAAGATAATAAAAGGGCGGATGCCCAAATTAGTTGGATGGTCCCCCAACCTCTACCCATGTTCATAAAAGGCAACTAGGGGATGACCTAAATTCCAATTATGTGTGAAAAAAATATTTTTTATAGAAAACATTGGACGAATCAAACAAATTGATCCAAGAACTGTATTCGGAACATAGTCAGGAGAATGATGAGTCCAAAAGAATCTTTAATTGTGACATACTGTGAAAAAAGTGCCTATGATAGTGCATCTTACAATGAGTTTCACAAAAAACTGAATACAAAAACGATAAAAAATTAAATAACTACTTAAATAGAAAATAATAATCTAGGCATTATTAATGAATGCGTTCACATCAGTTTCTATATTTAATCCGAATGGGGTGTATGTCTTAAGACGATAAATCCATCCCATTTCCATCCTAGATATCTCTCTTACAAGATGGCTCCCCCTCCAATGGGGCTTAAATTTATCTATCCCCAAGAAAAGTGTGTTGGACGGATCCTTATGGTGTTTGAGTCTGTAATGATTAGATACAGAGTGATATTTGAACCCTGATATAATCTTGGTGATATGTTCGTTCACCCTGACTTGAAAGGCCCTCTTAGTTCGGCCCACATACTGTAGGCCACACGGGCACTGCAGCAAATAAACCACGCCCGTGGAAGCACAGGTGATACAAGGCCTAATTTTAAACTCTTTACCTGTGGCTGCGGACAAAAAGGTAGTCACACATCTTTGTGAGTTGGAACTTAAACTACAGACCCTACACCGACGACATTTGTAGTAACCTTTGAGCTGATTGAAAAAAACAATATCTCTACAAGGGGGGACGATTGTATTAATCGCCACTTTATTCCTAATTGACTGGACCCCTCTGAAGACAACCTTAGGTCTGGGTGGAAGGATCTCCTTTAACTGGGGATCGGTTAAGGCTATGTGCCAGTGTTTTTTAACCAAATGGGAAATAGTCTTATGTTGAATAGAGAATGTGGTTATAAAAGGTACCACATCAGAGAATGTATTACTTGCAACATTATCCCTCTCACGAAGGAGATCTTCCCTCTGGAGAGCCAGAGTCTCAGGCGCCGTAACAGAGAGAACCTCGACGGGCAGAACACATCTCCGCCCGTCGAGGTTCTCTCCCGGCCGTCGAGACCCGCCCGTTGGCAACCAGCCATTGGGGGTATCCCTTTTCACGGGCTTCCCACAAGCTCGCTGAACGTACACACGGCCGAGGTTAGTCAAAGGTTCTCGCTGATAGCGAGAACCTTAGCCTGAGTCAAAAATTGGTGGGAGTCAGTACAGTTTCTCCTCAATCTGAGGTACTGACTTTTTGGTACAGCTCTAAGCCAAGGTTCATAATGGCAGCTGTCGGTTGGAATGAACAAGTTTCGATCCGTCTCTTTAAAGAAAGTGGAGGTGACAAATTTCCCATCCTTGACTTCAATATTAAGATCTAAATAATGAACTGCATTTTGGCTAGCTTCATACTTCAACTCAGTTCCCCTCGGATTGTTATTGAGGGACTCAATAAAGTTGGTTAAACCCTCTCGTTCACCAGCCCATAGGAGGAGGATGTCATCAATGTATCTTGCCCATAAGGCGACTTGAGGTCTGACCTCAGAATAGATGACATCCTCCTCCCACTTGGCCATGAACAAATTGGCCAAACTAGGGGCGTACTTCGCCCCCATGGCAACTCATGTATCTTGCCTATAGAAGCTATTGTCAAACCAAAAGTAGTTTGATGCGGCCGCATACTTAAGTAGTGACATGACAAAATCAATTTGTTCTGTCTTTAATCCCGAATCCTTAACTAAAAAGTATTGTACAGCCTCGAAGCCCAATGTGTGGAGTATAATTGTGTACAAAGATGTCACGTCTATAGTGACCATCCACAAATTATTTGTGGAAAGACAATTTGCCAAGATGTTAATAATATGCCTAGAGTCTTTCACATAGGACGGAACCCTTTTGACAAGCGGTTGTAAATCTACATATCTGCCCACCCGGAACGTCACTGAATCGATACCACTGACTATCGGGCGTCCCGGGGGGCAGACCGGATCTTTATGTAGTTTCGGTAGATAGTATATTGTAGGGGTACGGGGGGCCTTAGGTAAAAGGTAAAGTTTTTCTTTCAGAGACAAAATCCCCTCATGGTACCCTTTCCATAGGATTACTTCCAAATCCTTTTTAAATTTTACCTTAGGATCACCTGTCAATTTAGTATAGGTGTTAGGGTCATCAACAATTCTGTGTAATTCCCTCAGATAATCCACTCTGTCTAGAATTGCTATTCCCCCCCCCCCCCTTATCGGCTGGTCTTATCACCAATTCTTTATTGGTACACAAAGAATCAAGACCCTCTTGGAGAGTCTTATTAACTTCTTAACTTCAATAGTATCTAGATCTCTAATCAATACATCGCGGAAAATCTTCAGAGATGGTGCCAGTCCCCCTGGGGGATTGAATAGAGAAGCGTTAGACAGGCCTGAATGTACATAGCCATAGGAGGGAGTGGGGTTGGCAAATGAATTACCAATCATGTAGTGTTTAATATTCAGTTTCCTTATGAACCTATGTATGTCCATATACGTGTCAAATTTATTTAGACTTCTTGGTGGCGCAAACTTAAGCCCCTTGTCCAGAAGTGTTTTTTCCGAATCGGACAAAATGGCTGTACTTAAATTGAAAATGCCACTCCCCGTTATGTTTTTGTGCGTTTTGGATGCCCTACATCGCCTACCCCCTCGGCACCCTCGCTTCTTTCTCCTTGTCTTTTGGTACCCTGATTGGGTTTGTGAAAACCCCAATGTGAAGAACCACTGGGGGCTTGGGGGCCGCCTGGCCAGTTAGAGGCCCCTTGTGGTTGAGAAGGAGGGGGCGGAAACCATGCACTACCACTAATTACAGGGTATAACGGTCCATCAACAGCTTGATAACCATCTGGTCCTCCCTTATCACTTAAAGGGAAAAAAGCATTGGACGTGGGGATATTGAAATCCCACCCCGGATTACCGCCCGACTGGGAGAAGGTGGGAGATGGATAATCACCTTCACCCTGTTGGACTTGTCTCCATGGTTCCTTTTTATTGGAATAGGCACCTCGACCCCGGGAGTTATGTTGGATACCTTCCCTCCCATAATGTGCCTGTCCATACTGATTGTATGATGGGCCCTGACTCCAAGGTCGGCATACTGGTACGCCGGCTCATTTAAAAGCTAAAACAGGCACGCCCACTGCACGGCGGGGGAATCCGATGCGCGTGGCCGGCGGCCGCGATGTCCGCCAGCCACCCGCGATCGCAGGAAAGAAAGACAGAATGAGGATCTGTCAATGTAAACAGACAGATCTCCGTTCTGACAGGGCAGGAGAGAGAGATCTGCTGTTCCTAGTGATCAAGAACAGCGATATCTCTCCTCCTCCAGTTATTCCCCCCACAGTTAGAAACACCTCCCAGGGAACACATTTAACCCCTCGATCGCCCCCTAGTGTAAACCCCTTCTCTGCCTGTGACATTTACACAGTAATCAGTGCATTTTTATAGCACTGATCGCTGTATAAATGTAAAATAAATAAATAATAAAAATGCCATAAAACTATCCCCTATTTTGTAGACGCTATGGGCCAGATTCTCAGCGGCGCTACGACGGAGTATCTCAGATACCCCGTCGTATCGCCGTTTTTTTTGGCTCGTATCTATGCGAGTGATGCTTAGCATCACTTTGGCATAGATACGCTTGAACATCCAACAAGTGTAATACCATTACACTTGCGGATCGTAGTTGTAATGACAACTCCGGCCACTAGGTGGCCTTTACGTTGTTTTCTCATTTGCCTATGCAAATGAGGCTACTACGCCGATTCCCGATCGCTTTTACGCCGCCCCGTCGTCGCGTATGTCGTTTACGAACTCGTAAGGTTACCCCTGCTTCTATGAGGAGTAACCTTACGAAGTACCGTCGGGTGCCGTCGGATGCCATGTTAAGTATGGCGTCGGGTCAGTGTCGGCTTTTTCCGTCGCTTACGTCGTTTTACTAACTCGTTTGCGAATAGGGCATTGCGTAGTGACGATCACGTCGTTTTGACGTCGGTTTCAACGGCTCTTTCCGACGTCAGCTGGAGCATGCGCACTGGGCTTTTTCCCCGGCCGGCGCATGCGCAGTTCGTTCGACGCGGGGGCGCGCTTAATTTAAATACAAGCCGCCCCATTTGAATTACGCGGCCTTACGCTGGGCGATTTACTCTACGCCTCTGCAAACTACGGAGCAAATGCTTAGAGAATACGGCCCTTGCTCTAGTACGATGCGGCGGCGTAGTGTAAATGGCTTACGCTACGCCGGCGAATTTCTTAGAGAATTTGGCTCTATAACTTTTGTGCAAACCGACCAATAAAAGCTAATTGAGATTTTTTTTTAACCAAAAATACACATTGGCCTAAACTGAATTTTTTTTTCTATTTATTTTTAAATTGGGAGATTTATTATAGCACCTTAGCTTGTAAGTTCCTTAAGGGACTGATGTGAACGTACAATATATATGTAAAGCGCTGCGTAAATTGCGTATATAAGTACCTGAAATAAATAAAAAATAAATGGCAAAAAGTGAAAAAAAAATTGTCGCTCTGTTTTTGTTTATAGCGCAAAAAAAAAACAAAAAACGCAGAAGTGATCAAATACCACCAAAAGAAAGCTCTATTTGTGGGGAAAAAAGGACGTCAATTGTGTTTGGGTACACTGTCATCGGGAACACAATCAGTGGTGTGTTCACTGCCCCCCTACAGTAAGAATCATGCCTTAGGGAACACTTAACCCCCACAGCGCCACCTAGTGGTTAACCCCTTCACTGCCAGTGTCATTTTCACAGTAATCAGTGCATTTTTATAGCACCGATCGCTGTAAAAATGACAATGGTCCCAAAAATGTGTCACAAGTGTCCGATGTGTCCGCCATAATGTCACAGTCACGATAAAAATCGCGGATCGCCGCCATTACTAGTAAAAAAATAAATAAATAATAAAAATGCCATAAAACTGTCCCGTATTTTGTAGACGCTATAACTTTTGCGCAGACGCTTAATAAACGCTTATTGCGATTTTTTTTATAAAAATATGTAGAAGAATACGTATCGGCTTAAACTGTGGAAATAAAACAAAAATGTATATCTTTTGGGGGATATTTATTATAGCAAAAAGTAAAAAATATTGATGTTTTTTTTCAAAATTGACACTCACATACCCATGGGGCCAGATTCAGGTAGAGTTACTCTGGAGTATCAGTGATACTCCAGCCTAACTCTCACTTTGAGATGGCGTTTCTGTTTCCAGTAAGCAGAAAACAAGAAACGCCGGGTTAGAGTTCCTATACGAGCGGCGTAATTGTATTTCGCCATCATAACGGAACTGCAATTTTAAAAATGGCGCTCGGGGCGTTCCCGCTGATTAACGCCGAGAATATGTTAATCAGCGAGAAACGGAAATTCACGATCATATTCACGATCATATTCTGGCCCGACGCAGTGACTTTCCGACGTTTCCGTAAGCGGCGTAAAGAAAAACATGCCCCCTAGGTGGAGTATCCTATGTTAAGTATGGCCGTCGTCATCGCGTCGAATTTAAAAAGTTTAGCATCGTTTGCGTAAAACGTCTGTGAATGGCGATTGACGTCATTGACGTTCACTGACAGAATTTGGAGAATGCGCACTGACAGTCGACGCATGCGCAGTACGTTCGCCGCGGGATCGCGCCTAGTTTAAATAATACACGCCCCCTACCCGCCCAATTTGAATTCTGCCGGCTCATTTTTGCTACGCCGCCGCAACTTTAGGAGCAAGTGCTTTGTGAATAACAGTACTTGCTCCTAAAGTTTTGGCGGAGTAACGTAAATGAGAAACGTTGAAGACAAAGAAAAATGGATAGCCGCACTCCAAAACCTGATGGGTGGTCTTTTATTCAATAGACAGCATGTACAAAAATAGGGTCACAGCAGTAGAAACAAGGAACAGCCGACGCGTTTCGCACTGGATCAGTGCTTATTCATGGCTGTAAATGAGAAACGTTACTCCACCAAAAAGATCCGCTCTCCTACCTGAATCTGTCCCATGGAGTGCATACATACTCCATGCAGGAGGAAACTTACCAATAACTGAACTAAGGACCGCAGCGTCGCACCGCTAAGCCGCTGTACGGCACAATGATGTCGCCTTGTTAATTAATACGGACCGACTAATATATGGCTTGTCTCCCATCCAGCGCAGAAATTAGACTGGAAAGATTAAAAAGATCTGGCCTTTTTGGAGCATAAAATGAGATAATAATGAGCTAATCTGTCTGAAATTAGCATTCTTTTATTGCAGCAAATTGACGCGTTATAAGGAGAGAAGGAGCAGTCATTTGTGGAGTTGTCATTTTTATTACAGAAGAGTGACGGGAGATGAAAAGGAGGAGGAGCCACCACCACTTTTACATCTACATTGTATTTATCACAAGTAAATAGTTATGGTAAAGGGAAACTAGACCATGGGCTCCTCTAGAGAAGGGTTAGAATTCTACAGGTGGGCTTCCCTACAAAAAACTTGAAATTCCAGAGGTGGGCACCCCTGGCGAAAGGTTAGAGAACTGGAGATTGTCTTCTCTGTAGAGAGGGTAGAGTGGTCGAAAACGATAGAGATCTTTAAGTGCTGGAGGTGGCTTCTAGTGGAGAGATGAGCAGTGGCGGCTGGTGGCGGCTGGTGCTCAAAATTTTTGGGGGGGGGTGCAACCAAACGAAAGAAAAACAAACAAACAATTGAAGCCTCACTGTACCTATCGAACGCAGCTACTGTGCCCATCAATTGCAGCCACTGTGCCCATCAACCGCAGCTACTGTGCCCATCAATTGCAGCCACTGTGCCCATCAAAGGCAGCTACTGTGCAATCAAAGGCAGCTACTGTGCCCTTTAAACGCAGCTACTGTGCCCATCAATTGCAGCCACTGTGCCCATCAAAGGCAGCCACTGTGCAATCAAACGCAGCTACTGTGCCCATTAAACACAGCCGCTGTGCCCATCAAATGCAGCCACTGTGTCATCAAATGCAGCCACTGTGCCATAATTTATCGCCACTGTGCCTATCAATTGTCACCACTGTGCCATGCCATCAAATGCAGCCACTGAGCCATCAATTTTCGCCACTGTGCCATCAATTGTCGCCACTGTGCCATGCCAAATGCAACCACTGTGCCATCAAACGCAGCCACTGTGCCATTAATTGTTACCACTGTGCCATGCCAAAAGCAGCCACTGTGCCATGCCATCCAACGCAGCCACTGGGCCATTAATTGTTACCACTGTGCCATCAATTGTCACCACTGTGCCATGCCAAACGCACCCACTGTGCCATCAATTGTCGCCACTGTGCCCTGTAAAATTCTGCCAGATTGCTGTAATCGGAAAGCCTATCAGAGCCGCTGGCTCTAATAGACACTTCCACAGCCAACCAGCTGCTGTTATTTAAATAGCTGACGCTCACCAGGGGGCCGGCCAACTGAATAGTGGGCGGCAGCGACAATACATGGATTCATGCAATGCATGAATCTATGTATTGTATTCAGTGGCGGTGCAGGAGAGAGAGGGGGGCGGCGCTCCTGTGCCCTCTATGGACGCACCACCACTGGATGATAGAGTGCTGGAGGTGGCTTCCCATGTAGAGATGATGGAGTGCTGGGGGTAGCTTCCCATGTAGAGATGATGGAGTGCTGGGGGTAGCTTCCCATGTAGAGATGATGGAGTGCTGGGGGTAGCTTCCCATGTAGAGATGATGGAGTGCTGGGGGTAGCTTCCCATGTAGAGATGCTGGAGTGCTGGGGGTAGCTTCCCATGTAGAGATGCTGGAGTTCTGGGGGTAGCTTCCCATGTAGAGATGATGGAGTGCTGGGGGTAGCTTCCCATGTAGAGATGATGGAGTGCTGGGGGTAGCTTCCCATGTAGAGATGCTGGAGTGCTGGGGGTAGCTTCCCATGTAGAGATGATGGAGTGCTGGGGGTAGCTTCCCATGTAGAGATGATGGAGTGCTGGGGGTAGCTTCCCATGTAGAGATGCTGGAGTGCTGGGGGTAGCTTCCCATGTAGAGATGCTGGAGTGCTGGGGGTAGCTTCCCATGTAGAGATGCTGGAGTTCTGGGGGTAGCTTCCCATGTAGAGATGATGGAGTGCTGGGGGTAGCTTCCCATGTAGAGATGATGGAGTGCTGGGGGTAGCTTCCCATGTAGAGATGCTGGAGTGCTGGGGGTAGCTTCCAATGTAGAGATGATGGAGTGCTGGGGGTAGCTTCCCATGTAGAGATGATGGAGTGCTGGGGGTAGCTTCCCATGTAGAGATGATGGAGTGCTGGGGGTAGCTTCCCATGTAGAGATGATGGAGTGCTGGGGGTAGCTTCCCATGTAGAGATGATGGAGTGCTGGGGGTAGCTTCCCATGTAGAGATGCTGGAGTGCTGGGGGTAGCTTCCCATGTAGAGATGATGGAGTGCTGGGGTAGCTTCCCATGTAGAGATGATAGAGTGCTGGAGGTGGGCTCCCCTAAAGAAAGAGTAGGGCAATTCTTTAGATTTCTTCAAATTTGCCACGCTTTCACTACCCAATTCGGATCCCCCCTTCTTCGGTCCAATCTTGAATCCACATTAGGGGATGCCCCTTTGGTCAAACCCACCTCTACCATTTATAAAGCTTTATTACCCTCAGTCCATTTTGGTCTGGAGGATTTGTTATTTAAGTGGCAGGGCGAGACCCCTGATCTGGATTCGGAAGACGCCTGGGAGTATCCTTTTCTACAATTTATCTCCGTAAGATCGGTTGATACAATTTAACCACTAGGGGTCCGCGCTATATCCGAATGACGGCCGCAGCACGGACCCCAATTGCCGGGAGGCCGCTAATAGACGTCCTCCCCTTCGCACGTGCCACGCGCGCACTGCATGATCACCTGAGTCACTGAGACTCAGGTGATCATAGATCCGAGTACGGGGCCGATCCCGAACCCTTATCACGTGATCAGCTGTCAGCCGATCATGTGATGTAAACAAAGCTTGTCCATCTAATTGAAAAAAAGTCCCGAAGGACTTTGGGAGGTGGGATACCATGAAGAGAGGTTAGAGTGCTCAACAGCTGTTTCACACTGCCAGCTGGCCGTGTTATCGGTGCTTTTAACCCCCCCGCTAACGCTTGAAGAAAGGGTTAAATGCGACTGTGTATTGTATTGCCGCTGCCGAAGCGCCCCCCCCCCCCCTGAAAAAAAATATATTTATTATATTAATTATTATAAAATATATACTAAACAGAAAAAAATGTATATAAAATATATATTTACCCATTAGGGTGAAAAGAGCCACTGGCAAGGAAATGAAGTGTTGCCAGTACCTTGCCCAGTGGCGGTCGGCAGATCCTCTCCCGTGTAAGAACAGGGGAGTCCGCGCTATGGTGAATAAAGTAGCTGTTGCCTCCCAGTAGGATCCCTATGTGGGGAGCTAATATAAATATGGATAGTAGAAAGGGAAATGGCGCTGCTAAATTATACCTTTGTCGGGTATATCCGTGGGGTGAGCCCAATGGTAATGGGCCCCCCTTTTGGCTGGAATTAGGGTGCAATTTGAGAGATACCCTGTGTTAATAGGAGGGTAGATGTTGGTTCCTCAGCTTTCACTAATTTCAGTGAAATTGAGTAAAGGTGGATTAATTAAGTCAGGAGCCTGTGCAGGCCAGCTGGCCCAAAGATTGCTAAAGTAAAATGATCCTATGCTGCTATTGTATACTAGTGTAATCAACCACACTAGTAGGGATTCCTACCTATTAGACTCTAGAGACACATTTTTTTCTTTGTTTTATATGGTTTAGGGTGCATCGGTCACAACTGGCATCCTTATAGCAGCATAGGATCATTTTACTTTAGCAATCTTTGGGGCTGCTGGCCTGCACAGGCTCCTGACCTAATTAATCCACCTTTACTCAATTTCACTGAAATTAGTGGAAGCTGAGGAACCAACATCTACCCTCCTATTAACACAGGGTATCTCTCCAATTGCACCCTAATTCCAGCCAAAAGGGGGGCCTATTACCATTGGGCTCACCCCACGGATATACCTGACAAAGATCCTCTCCCGTGCCCTCCTCCGTGCCCTCCTCCGTGCCCTCCTCCTTCTGCGCTCATCTAAAGTCAGTAGTATAGCTATGAGCAAGGATGCCCCTGGCATGTTGGCATACAGATTAATGTCCTGCAAGTGTGGCTTTTTCCGTCGCTTACGTCGTTTTACTAACTCGTTCGCGAATAGGGCATTGCGTAGTGACGATCACGTCGTTTTGACGTCGGTTTCAACGACGCTTTCCGACGTGAGCTGGAGCATGCGCACTGGGCTTTTTCCCCGGCCGGCGCATGCGCAGTTCGATCAACGCGGGGGCACGCTTCATTTAAATACAACCTGCCCCCTTTGAATTACGCGGCCTTACGCTGGGCCATTTTCGCTACGCCAACGCAAACTACGGAGCAAGTGCATGGAGAATACGGCACTTGCTCTGTTACGTTGCGGCGGCGTAGTGTAAAAGGCTTATGCTACGCCAAGGCAAATATCTGAGAATCTGGCTCTTAGTATTTAACATTGTGGATCTCTGTGACATCAAGATGCAAAAAAAAAAAAGCGAAAAAAAATACAAAAAATTTGAAAAAATATTGCTTTAAAAAAATAAAGAAAATGAAAAATAATAACCATCAAAAAAAATTGATAAAATCTACAGCCTCACTGGATGGCTTTCAATGAAAATGTGAAGGCAGCGAGGAACAATTGTTACATACGTTAAAAATATATATATATATCTAGTATCGATTCAGACCTTTTAGAATTTATCTCCAAAGCTTTCTCTTTTCTTTCTTTTTTTTACTTTTATTTATTGAGAAATCTCCTTTCACGCCAAACATGCCGAATCCCAATCCCGACGGCTATTCTTTCCCCTGGCGTGGAAATAAGGCTTTCTATTGAGCGCCTGTCCTGTACTCGGCGCTTCTCTGGAATCCGCAGCGGCTTTCTTCCTCCCCCATTATTGTGAAGAAAAATCCTTGAGATCTTTGTGTTTTCCGTCGGTCGATCCACGCGCCACCTAAATCCGGCGGACGTTTAATCGAGTGAGCGCGGTGATATGTGTAACGCCCGCTGCGCCTCCATCTACTAAACAATAAAAAATGGTATGTCAACAGCAAAAGTCACCTGTCCATAGATAACTCAATATTGACTGACAACCAAAAATCAATAGGAATATCTATCGATTTTCACAAGTGCTTATGGGCGGAAAAGGCTGGTAGTGGGCGGAAAGTGCTGGTAGTGGGCGGAGGGAGGGGAGGGGGCGATACCGGGCCCACATGGAGTGATTTTCAGGAAATGCCCCACCTGGTGTATCGTTATTGCTGTTTATGTTTTCATTGTTCTGCTGTAACTGTCATTGGAGACGTATTAATTACAGTGCTTTGAAAAAGTATTCATACCCCTTGACATCTTCCACACTTTGTCATGTTAGAACCAAAAACGTAAATGTATTTTGTTGGGATTTTATGTGATAGACCAGGGGTCTCCAAACTCCGGCCCGAGGGCCAGATGAGGCCCTTTTCTAGCCTTTATCCGGCTCTCAGGCACTATCCCTCTCACTGATATGAGGTACTATTTCTTCCACTGACCCCAACAAGGAGGCTCTATTTCTTCCACTGATACCAATGATGGGAGACTATTCCTCCTACTGATAGGGGCACTACTCCTCCTCCTACTGACCACCAACCCTGAGGCCATATTTATTCTCATTGATGCCAAGCCCAGGACATTTTCTGCCCCCGCTGGCCACAGTCTGGCCCTTCTAAAGTCTGAAAAGTTTGGAGACCCCTGTGATAGACCAACACAAAGTGTCACATAATTGTGAAGTGGAAGAAATTTATAAATGGTTTTTATTTTTAATATATTTTTTTTTTAAATAAATATTTGAAAAGTGCGGGGGGTACATTTGTATTCAGCCCCCTTTACTCTGATAACTAAAATCTAGAGCAGGAGTCTCCAAACTACGGCCCTCCAGGTGTTCAGGAACTACAATTCCCATCATGCTTAGTCATGTCTACGAATGTCAGAGTTTTACAATGCCTCATGGGAAGTGTAGTTTCACAGCAGCTGGAGGGCCGTAGTTTGGAGATCCCTGATCTAGAGGAACCAATTGCCTCCAGATGTCACCTAATTAGTAAATAGAGTCCCCCTGTGTGTAATTTAATCTCAGTATAAATACAGCTGTTCTGTGGAGCCCACAGAGGTTTGTTAGAGAACATTAGTGAAGAAACAGCATCATGAAGGCCAAGGAACACACCAGACAGGTCAGGGATAAAGTTGTGGAGAAGTATAAAGCAGGGTTAGGTTATAAAAAAATCTCCCAAGCTTTGAACATCTCACAGAGCTTCTGTTCAATCCATCATCCAAAAATGGAAAGAGTATGGCACAATTGCAAACCTATCAAGACATGGCCGTCCACCTAAACTGACCAGGCCAGGCAAGGAGAAGCATTCATTAGAGAAGCAGCCAAGAGGCCCATGGTCACACTTTAGAAAGCCTGATGCCCTTAGAAAGCCTGATGCCGCGTACACACGGTCGTTTTTTGCGATGAAAAAAAACGTTGTTTTTTAAAACGTCATTTAAATTGATCGTGTGTGGGCAAAACGTTGTTTTTTGTCTTCAAAAAAACGACCCAAAAAAAATTCCAACATGCTTGAATTTTTTGTGTCGTTTTTCAAAACGTCGTTTTTTGTTTCACAAAAAGTCACAGTGTGTAGCAAATGCGTCGTTTAAAACGACGTTTTTCAACCCGCGCATGCCCAGAAGCTAGTTATGAAGCGAGCTTCAATGGAAAAGAGTGGTGAACGTAACCTCGCTTTTTGTGAAAAAACGATGGTGTGTATGCAACATCGTCTTTGAAAAGTGACGTTTCAAAAACATCGTTTTTTACTTCACAGAAAACGTCGTTTTTTTTCATCACAAAAAATGATCGTGTGTACGCGGCATAAGTCTCAGCATCAGCAGACAGCCACTGCATTTGCTGGGCGCTTCATTAAAAAAAGGTGGGGTATACATGGGCAGGGCAAAGGGGGTGGAGTCAGGGGTGGAGCCAAGGGGGGTGAAATTGAGGTGTCGCCTAGGGCAGAGGTCTCCAAACTGTGGCCCTCTTAAAGTCTGAAGGACAATAAACTGGAATCCTCACTGTCTGTCAATCACCTCTGAAAAGCTACTCGGAGGAGGATTGTGCTTCAAATGAGAGGTAGATTTTTAGTTACACATCTAAGTCTGCCACTATTGTGCCCTACGATTTGTCTGTCCTTGTTTTGTGTTCAACAATTTCTATAAACTTCAGGAAAATAATTGCTTGTCATTCCTCCACCTTTCCCTTCTCATTCCTCCATCTTTCCCTTCTCATTCCTCCACCTTTCCCTTCTCATTTCTCCACCTTTCCCTTCTCATTCCTCCACCTTTCCCTTCTCATTCCTCCACCTTTCCTATCTCATTCCTCCACCTTTCCCTTCTCATTCCTCCACCTTTCCTATCTCATTCTTCCACATTTCCCTTCTCATTCCTCCACCTTTCCCTTCTTATTCCTCCACCGTTCCCTTCTCATTCCTCCACCTTTCCCTTCTCATTCCTCCACCTTTCCCTTCTCATTCCTCCACCTTTCCCTTCTCATTCCTCCACCTTTCCCTTCTCATTCCTCCACCTTTCCTATCTCATTCCTCCACCTTTCCCTTCTCATTCCTCCACCTTTCCCTTCTCATTCCTCCACCTTTCCTATCTCATTCTTCCACATTTCCCTTCTCATTCCTCCACCTTTCCCTTCTTATTCCTTCACCTTTCCCTTCTCATTCCTCCACCTTTCCCTTCTCATTCCTCCACCTTTCCCTTCTCATTCCTCCACCTTTCCCATCTCATTTTTCCACCTTTCCCTTCTCATTCCTCCACCTTTCCTATCTCATTCCTCCACCTTTCCCTTCTCATTCCTCCACCTTTCCCTTCTAATTCTTCCACCTTTCCCTTCTCATTCCTCCACCTTTCCTATCTCATTCTTCCACATTTCCCTTCTCATTCCTCCACCTTTCCCTTCTTATTCCTCCACCTTTCCCTTCTCATTCCTCCACCTTTCCCTTCTCATTCCTCCACCTTTCCCTTCTCATTCCTCCACCTTTCCCATCTCATTCTTCCACCTTTCCCTTCTCATTCCTCAGCCTTTCCCTTCTCATTCCTCCACCTTTCCCTTCTCATTCCTCCACCTTTCGTATCTCATTCTTCCACCTTCCCCTTCTCATTCCTCCACCTTTCCCTTCTCATTCCTCCACCTTTCCTATCTCATTCTTCCACCTTTCCCTTCTCATTCCTCCACCTTTCCCTTCTCATTCCTCCACCTTTCCCTTCTCATTCCTCCACCTTTCCCTTCTCATTCCTGCACCTTTCCCTTCTCATTCCTGCACATTTCCCTTCTCATTCCTCCACCTTTCCCTTCTCATTCCTCCACCTTTCCCTTCTTATTCCTCCACCTTTCCTATCTCATTCTTCCACCTTTCCCTTCTCATTCCTCCACCTTTCCCTTCTCATTCCTCCACCTTTCCCTTCTCATTCCTCCACCTTTCCCTTCTCATTCCTCCACCTTTCCTATCTCATTCTTCCACCTTTCCCTTTTCATTCCGCCACCTTTCCCTTCTCATTCCTCCACCTTTCCCTTCTCATTCCTGCACCTTTCCCTTCTCATTCCTCCACCTTTCCTATCTCATTCTTCCACCTTTCCCTTTTCATTCCTCCACCTTTCCCTTCTCATTCCTCCACCTTTCCCTTCTCATTCCTCCACCTTTCCCATCTCATTCTTCCACCTTTCCCTTCTCATTCCTCCACCTTTCCCTTCTCATTCCTCCACCTTTCCCTTCTCATTCCTGCACCTTTCCCTTCTCATTCCTCCACCTTTCCCTTCTTATTCCTCCACCTTTCCCTTCTCATTCCTCCACCTTTCCCTTCTCATTCCTCCACTTTTCCCTTCTCTGTGGCCAAATGTAGAAATCCCCCGGAGGAGTACGGCTGGTTAGAGGAGTCTCAGGCAGACGTGACTTTCCTTTGCAAACCATCATCTCCTCTGATCACATTAAACTGAATGACTGACTCCGTATATTTTCCTGCTGGTTCAGGAGCCTGAGCCTGGGAATGATTGTCCCCCCCGGGCCCCGCCGTTCCAGAACCTTCCCCACTCTGAGCGCTGATACCAGAGATGAGTAGAGCTCCAATGATGGCTGCCGGAGAGGAGGAGGACAGCGAGGATCCCGACATGGAGCCGGAGCCATGCTGGTGTCAGAGCAATTCATGATTCCTAATGTCTCCTGCTCTCCTCTCCATTACTCTACTCCTCAATTTCTCTTCTCTCCACTACACTCCTCTCTCTCTCCTCATTTCCTCTCCTCTCTTCACCTCATTTCCGCTCCTCTCCTCATTTTCTTGCCTCATTTCCTCTTCTCTCCAATAACCTCCTCTCTCTCTCCTCACCTCTCTTCATTTCCCTTTCTATCCTCTCTCTTCTCCTCATTTCCTCTTTTCTCATTTCCCTGTCTATCCTCTCTCTGCTCCTCTCCTCATTTCCTCCTTACTCATTTCCCTATTTATCCTCTCTCCTCTCCTCTTATTTCCTTTCCTCTCCTCTCTCCTCTCCTCATTTCCTCTCCTCTTATTTCCTTTCCTCTCCTCTCTCCTTTCCTCATTTTCTTTTCACTCATTTCCTTTCCTCTCCTCTCTCCTCTCCTTATTTCCTCTTCTCTCACATCATTTCCTCTCCTCATTTTCTCTTCTCTCCTTTACCTTTCTATCCTCTCTCCTCTCCAAATCTCCTCTTCTCTGATTTCCTTTCCTCTCCTCTCCTCCCCTCGTTTCCTCTCCTTTCCTCTACTCATTTCCTCTTCTCAAATCCGCTCCTCTCCTCATTTTCTCACCTAGCTTCCTTTCCTCTCCTCTCCTCTTCTCTCATTTCCCTTTCTATCCTCACTCCTTTCCTTGTTTCCTCTTCTCTCCTTTCCCTTTCTATCATATCTCCTCTCCTCTTTTTTCTTCTCTCCTCATTTCCTCTTCTCTCCTTTCCGAATTTCCTCTCCTCTGATTTCCTTTCCTCTCCCCGTTTCCTCTCGTTTCCTTTCCTCTCTCCTCTCCTTATTTCCTCTCCTCTCATTTCTTTTCTTCTCCTCTCCTCATTTCCTTTCCTCTCATTTTTTTCCCTCTCCTCTCCTCCCCCCATTTCATTTCCTCTTATTTCCTTTCCTCTTCTCATTAAATCTCATATTCTCTCATTTTTTTTCTCCTCCTCATTTCATCCCCTCTCCTTATTTCCTCTCCTCTCATTTCCTTTGCTCTCCTCATTTCCTCTCTTCTCTCCTCTCCACATTTCCTCTCCTCTCTCCTCTCCCTATTTCCTTTCCTCTCCTCTCCTTATTTCCTCTCCCCTCTCCTCTCATTTATTTTCTTTCCTCTCCTCTTTTCATCTCATTTCCTTTCCTCATTTCCTCTCAACTCCCCAGCACCCCCCCCCCCCCCCCCGCTACTCTTCTCTCCTCATTTCTTCTCCATTCCTCTCCTCCTCTTCTCTTCTCCCCTCTCCTCTCATTTCCCATCCTTCCCACATGTTCTCTCCTCTCCTCATTTACTCTTTTCTTCTCTCTCTTTTTCTTTAGCACTCCTCACATTCACTCTTTGGGTCAACTTAGCTTTCTGGTACTTGTGTTTTTACCGTATTTCCTCTTGCAGATCATTGTGATGTAATAGCAGGTCGGACTCCAGACAGTTCGGTTGTATCGGAGGAGGCGGCCAATACAGTTCCTCTTTTTATTCACTGAGAAATCTGAACAGGAAATGGATCAAAACTGAATGATCGTTTTTCTACTATTGTTATTATTTCCATTCCTGTGTCTATTATTTTACCTTCTCTACAATCTATTCCTTCCTTTCTTCTCACTCTTTTTACTTTATTTTGCTCTTCTTCTCTTTCTCTCTCATCTTCTCTCTTTTACCCTTTTTTTTTTTGCTTTCTCTCCTCTTTTCCACTCTCTATTTTACCTACCCTTTTCTTTAGCTGCACTCCTTACCCCATTTCTCTCCACCCTGTGTGCGTCTCCCCTTAACCCCCCTCTCTCTCTTCTCTCCTCCTCTGTGTGTCTCTCACCTTTTCACTCTTTCTCCCTCTTCTTCTCACCCCATGTGTCTCTCCTTTTTATTAGTCATCTTTCTCTCTCCTCCTTTGTCTATGTCCCCCAACCCCTCTCTCTTCTCTATGTCTTTCTCTCTCCCCCCCCCCCCCCCACTCTCTATCTCTCTCTCCTCTGATCCTGTGCCTCCCCTTCTCTCTTGTCTCTTTTCTCTCTCCTCTCTCACCCTCCCTTTCTCCCTTCTTCTCTCTTTCTTTCTCTCTTCTCCTCTGTCTCTCCTCTTTTCTCTCTCCTTGTTCCCCTCTCTCCTTCTTACCCTGTGTGTCTTTCTTATCCCTGTCTCCCTCCTCTCTCTCACCCTCTCTCTCTCCCTCCCCCTCTTTCTCCCCCTCTCTCCCTCCCATCTCTCCATCCCCCCACCTCTCTCTCTCCCCCTCTCTCTCCCTCTCTTTCTCTCTCTCTCCCCTCCCTCCACCTCTCTCCATCTCACCCTCTTCCCCTCTCTCGCTCACCCTCCCCCTCTCTCTCACCACCTTCCCCTCTCTCGCTCATCCTCCCCCTCTCTCTCACCCTCCCCCTCTTTCTCACCCTCCCCCTCTCCCCATCCTCCCCCTTTCTCTCCCTCTCTTCCTCCCTTTCACTCTCTTTCCCCCTCCCTCCACCCCTCTCTCTCTCCCTTCCTCTATCTCTCTCCCTCTCTTCCCCCTCTCTTTATCCACCCCCTCTCTCTATCTCTCCCTTCTTCCCTCTCTCTCTCTTCCTTCCTTCCCTCTCTCCCTCCCTCCTCTCTCTCGCTCTCCCCCCTCTCTCCCTTTTTCTCTCTGTCTCCCTCCCCCTCTCTTTCTCCCCCTCTCTCCACCCTCTCTCTCTCTATCCCTCCCTTTCTCCCCCTCTCTCCCCTTTTTGCTCTCTCCCCTTTTCTTGCTTCCTTCCCCTCTTTTCCCCCTTTCTCTCTCCCTCTCTTTCTCTCTACCTTCCTCCCTCTCGCCCCCCTTTCTCTCTCTCCACCCTCTCTCTTTCTCCTTTTTTCTCGTTCTCTCTTTATTTCTCTGTTCTTCTTCTCTCTCTTTCTTCCTCCCTCTCTCTCTCTCTCTATCTCACCTTGTGTCTCTCGCCCCTTTCCCCAGTGTCATTGAGAGATGATGCAGCTCTCTCTCCCCCCTCCCCCTCTCTCTTTCTCCCTCTCTCTCTCCATCCTCTCTCTATATCTCCCTTCCTCCTCCCTCCCTCCCTCCCTCTCTCCCTTCCTTTCTCTCTCCCTCTCTCCCTCCCCTCTTTCTCTCTCCCTCTCTCTCTTTCTATCTCTCCCTTCTTGTCCCTCTCTCCCTCCCCCTCACTCTCCCCCTCTCTCCCTTTCTCTCTCTCTCTCTCTCTGACTTTCTCTCTCCCCCTCTCCCTTTCTCTCTCTCTCTCTCTGACTTTCTCTCTCCCCCTCTCCCTTTCTCTCTTTTTTTTCTCCCCCCTCTCTTTCTCCCTTCCTCTCCCTCTCTCTCTTTTTCTCTCCCTTCCTCCCTCTCTCCCTTTCTCTCTCCCCCTCTCTCGCTCTCCTTTTTTTCTCATGCTCTCTTTACTTCTCTGTTACTCTTTTCTCTCTTTTTCTTCCTCCCTCACTTTCTCTCTCTCTATCTATCTCACCCCGTGTCTCTTGCCCCTTTCCCCGGTGTCATTGAGAGATGGCGCAGCTCTTGATTTTAATTAGATGAAGGTAATTATGTTTAGGAAAAATAACATAGTTGGTGTCAGCAGGGCTTGGAGGAGATCCAGGCGGGAAGTTTTTGCTGGCCCGTGTTCTCGGGGGAGGGTAAAGCTTCATCGAGCGATGATCTGAACTTATTAATTGTACCACAGAGAAGAGGTGAGCCTCGCGCCACGAGCGGAGGAGACACAGAGTGCCGCCATTCACCCAGCGTGAACCCAATGCCAACCCCACCCAGGACCTGCTCAGGATCACATCTACAAGACTCACCGTACATAGAGAATACAGACAACTGAACGTGCATCGTCTAATTACCGATCATAGGGGGGTTATCATAGAGAATCAGTTTAACAGTTCAAGGAAAGTTCATTGTAAGATAAGATTGTAACACGTGTGGCCGGTGTTCTGCCGTAAAAACTCCAACTCGCCAAAATCTCCAACCATATCACTTCCGGTGACTCTCCTGCAGCAATAATGGGAGATTTAGACAAGTTGGCTGTTTTCACACAACACCGGCAGTGTATGCACTACGATACGGGATATAATGAGTGGATATTGTTAGTCCACCCGATAGTAACCAACAACATGGCCGCCTCCAAGGTGGCAACAACTTTTTTCCAACTTGTCCCGTACCGTAGTGCATACACTGCCGGTGTTGTGCAAAAACAGCCAACTTGTCTAAAATCTCAAATTATTGCTGCTGGAGAGTCACCGGAAGTGACGTGGTTAGAAATTTTGGCGAAATAGAGTTCATGGTGTGGGGGTTGTTTTTTAGGCGTTGGGTTTGGACCCTTAGTTCCAGTGAAGAGAACTCTTAAGGCGTCGGCATACCAAGACATTTTGGACAATTTCATGCTCCCATTTTTGTGGGAGGAGTTTGGGGGACGGCCCCTTCCTGTTCCAACATGACCGCCCACCAGTGCACAAAGCAAGGTCCATAAAGACATGGATGAGCGAGTTTGGGGTGGAGGAACTTGACTGGCCTACAGAGAGTCCTGATCTTAACCCAATAGAACACCTTTGGGATGAAATTGAGTGGAGACTGCAAGCCAGGCTTTCTCTGCCAACATCACACACTCCCATAGACACCCTCCTAAACCTTGTGGACTGCCTTCCCAGAAGAGTTGGAGCTGTTATAGCTGCAAAGGGCGGGGCCAACTCAATATTGAACCCTACAGACTGAGACTGGGATGTCATTAAAGCAGAGGCGGCTCTTTAATTAGGCAAATTAGGCAGTCGCCTAAGGCCTCGCACTCACAGGGGCCCCACGGCCGCCTAACTTACCCAATGCATTACCCCAGTTTTGAGGGACAGGGGACCTTAACGTTGCTGAGCTCAGGCAGCGTTAAGAGGCCTGACTCAGGAGCGGGGCCGCCAGCGTCGCTAACAACCAGTGAATATTGGTGACACCACCCCTTGTGATGTCAATGACCCAGCATGCCCTCAGTCAATGACGTCACAAGGGAGCGGCGGGTTCAGCAGGTGACATCGCCGGTGGCCCCAGCCCCTTAGGTATTAAAGAGCAGGATCTGGGGGCCAGCTCCTTGTTAAAGGGGGCTTCCAGATTCCGATAAGTCCCCTGCCCACAGACCCCCCACAACCACCGGCCAGGGTTGTGGGGAAGAGGCTCTTGTCCATGAATTATTTTCCCATCATGGATGTGAGTGGGGCCCCATGTCAAGTTTTGCCTAAGTCCTCACAAAGCCTAGAGCCGCCTCTGCATTAAAGTTCATGTGCGTGTGAAGGCAAGTGTCCCAATACTTTTGGTAATATAGAGAATATATACAGTGGAACCTTGGATTACAAGCATAATTTGTTCCAGGAGAATGCTCATAATCCAAAGCACTCAAAGCAAGTTTCCCCATAGAAGTCAATGGAAACTAAAATAATTTGTTTCGCATTGACTTCAATGGCATGCAATACTGCATGTGGCCAGAGGCGTGGGGGGGGGGGTGCCGGAGAGCCTCGGAAACACCCAGAAAGGCCTGAGGACACCTCGGCTGAACTCGGAAAGGCTTGAGAACTGAGTATTTCCGGGGTTTTCCAAGCATTTCCGGACGGCTACGTTCGGGTCTGAACCGCTCTGGTGCCCCCACCTCAGGCCAAACGCGGATTTTTAAAATACAGCGCTAGTATTGCTAAATGCTCGTTAACCGCGTTACTTGCAATCCGAGGTTCCACTGTATATATATATATATATATATATATATTTTTTTTTTTTTTACCAGAATTTGACTTGGTATCTGTCTTTTGCAACCCCTGCACATCAGAGCGTCCCAATACTTTTGGTAATATAGTGTATATTATGCTTGGGGTTTCCGTTCTCAGTTGATTGTAATGAGGGGATACAGGAGGAAGCAGAGTCCGGATCACCGTAAAAACTCTGCAGCGCCGACGGTGCTCCCGGCCCTTGCGCAGCGTGAATATCATGTAATAGGAGACAACTCTCCCAGGTGCGTCTGATTGACGTCCCGCGTTCTCCGAGCCGACGCTGTCCTGCAGGTTCAACGCCGGCTCTATCTCAGGCTTGTTCTACCTGCAGAAAGCGCAGCGTATGAGAGGGCGGGCCGCGTTCCCCGAGAGGCTCACCGTGATGTGTAGCCATTGTGTCAGGTCTCCCCGGGGGGGGCGCACAGGGAAGTCACCGTCACATGCCTTATCTGTGTTTACGGAGCACTTAAGCGTGAATCGGCGAGGCTTAAACATGCATAATTAGGCAATGACACTGGGGGCTGCATGGAACGCGCTTCCGAGGTTTGCTTCTAATTGGGCAGGCTGAGCCCCTGGATGACACCGGGGGCCCCTGAACTACCCCCACACTGGAACGCCCCACAGCAAGATGGAGGGAGTTTGGTTACATTGCTGATCCATGGAGAAAAACTTCCCTGGGAATTTTCTTGTAGAAACGTTCCTTAACTTATGTACGACCTTTCACCGCGCCCGTATTGTATACCCCTTAAGGAGGAGAGCAATTTATTGCCGCTATGGGCCAGTTTATTCATGATACCTTTATCATTACTTCTTCGGGGGGGGGGGGGGGGGGGGGAGGACAAAAAATCTTTTAAGCAAATATTGTATTGCAAAAATAATTTTATTTAACCGCTTGCCGACCGAATAACTAGGGCCGCCATCAGGAATTTTGGTACCCCTTACACAGCTTCAGGCATGGGCCCCCTGGAGCAGAGAATCTGGGGGTGCTGCCGCCGCAAATTAGGAGAGGCGGGGGTGGAGAGTGTCACAAGTTGAGAAGAGAAGGGGGCGCCGCAAATTGCGAATGGGGGAGCCGCCACAAATTGAGAAGCTGGGGGGGGGGTGCTGCCGCCGCAAATTAAGGTCGGGGGGGCTTTGGGTGTTGACGAACAAAAAAAAAGGTAAAAAAAAAGGGGGGATGCTATCCGGGGGCCCTGGGGACCACCGATCGTGTGTACGGCCTAGCGGACAGGCTTCCAGCGGACAAAAGTTTCTAAGCATGCTGGAAACCTGTCCGCTGGTTAGTACGTCTAACCAGCGGACCGAAATCCCGCGCATGCGTCCGCGGACCATTTTCATTGGACATGTCTCCTCGTGTGTACAGGGCCTCAGAGGTTGGGGGGCCTTTGGGTGCTGACAAAAAAAAAGAAAAATTTTAAAAAAAGGGGGGATGCCATGTGGGCCCCTGGGGACCACCGGGCCCCTTACAGGTGTACTTCCTGTATCCCCTGATGGCAGCCCTGCGAAGAACTTACATATAGGGGGCTCTCCTGCACTAGTTATGTGATCCGGCACTTCCAGGTAGGGGCGCACGTGTGAGTCGCAGATGCTGATGAGCGGGTGCCGGCCAATAGATTACCGCCGGCACCCGACGATCGTCAGGGCCACACACACACACAGGTAATGGCACTGCCAATGTAAGCAAGGCAGAGCTCTGTCCTGTCAGCTGACATCCATGACTTCCCTTAGGAAAAGCACCTCACATAGTACACCAAAACACTGGTTAGGCACACATTTAACCCTTTAATTGCCCCTAGATGTTTAACTCCTTCCCTGCCAGTCTCATTAGTACAGTGACAGTGCAGATTTTTAGCACTGATCATTGTATTAGGCCGCGTACAGACGAGGAGACATGTCCGCTGAAACATGTCCGACGGACCGTTTCCAGCGGACATGTCTCATCGGATTTTGGTCCGATGGCATGTACACACCATCGGATGAAAATTCCCTCAGGCTGAGGACGCGGTGACGTGGCGGTGACGTTGACGCCGCCACGTCACCACTCCAGGAAGTAAAATACTTCCACGCATGCGTCGAATCCATTCGACGCATGCGCTGAGATTTCTGTCCGCTGGTGAGTGTACTAACCAGCGGACATATCCGACGGACATGTCTCCAGCGGACAAATTTCAAAGCATGCTTTGAAATTTGTCTGCTGGGAAAACATGTCCGCTAGCCCGTACACACGATCGGAGATGTCTGCTGAAACGGTCCGTCGGACCAGTTTCAGCAGATAATTTTGATCGTGTGTACGTGGCCTTAGTGTCACTGGTTCCCACAAAGTGTCAAAAGTCCAACAAGAAAAGTCTGATGTGAGCTTTTTGGTCGGAAATTCCGACCGTGTGTACGCTCCATCGGACTTTTGCTGTCGAAATTTATGCCACCAAAAGATTGAGAGCTGTTCCTCAGATTTTCCGACGGAAAAAATTCCAATTCGGAAATTCCGATCATTTGACGCATTCTCGGAAACAATTCAAAGCAAGCTCAGAAGCACTGAACTTGATTTTCTCGGCTCGGCGTCCTGTTGTACGTCATGGTGTTCTTGGCGGTCGAAAGTCCCGAGAACTTTTATGTGACTGTGTGTATGCAAACCAAGCTTGAGCGGAATTCCATCGGAAAAACCATCCAAGGTTTTTCTGACGGAAAATCCGATCGTGTGTATGCGGCATTAGTAGCCGATTGTCCGCCACACTATTGCAGTCCCGCTATAAGTGTCTGACCGTTGTTAGTAAAAAAACAATCAATACATGCTTGTTGGGATTTTATTTTACCAAAAATAAGTAGCAGAATATATATTGCCCTAAATTGATGAAGACATCAGTGCCCATCATGGCCATCAATGGCCATCAGTGCCGCCTATCTGTGACCATCAGTGCCGCCTATTTGTGGCCATCAGTGCCGCCTATCTGTGGTCATCAGTGCAGTATATTAATGCCTCCTCATCAGTGCCACCTAAAACCAGTGATGATTAAATACCACCAAAAGAAATCTCTATCTGTGTGAAAAAAAGGAAAAAAATGTCATTTGGGCAAAGTGTAGCACGACGTGCAATTGTCATTCAAAGTGTGACAGCGCTGTGAGAAGTGTTTATGGTAAACCTGTCGCTACAGCCGGAAACATTGATTTGGCAGCACTAATCATTCGAAAATCCAACAAATGTTCAGGAAAATTAAAATTTTCTGAATTATACTGAGGGTAAATAAAGTTTATTTTTTTTTTATTTATTTTTTTATTTTTATTTATAAGGTTTCTTTATCTTCTGCCATCTGAAGATCAAAAGTCTCACCTAGAACTACATATCAACAAACTGAAAATACAATATGACAATACATTGTTACACTGTATTACTCAATGACAATTACAGACTATCTGGAAGTATTATTTTACACAGGAGTGCCTGCACCTTGACACTGGCTCCTTCTATGCAATACATAGTAAATCCTGGCTGTCATATTACAGCCCGTAATAGTCACAGGGGGAGTGGTTGGGGGAGGGGGGTGTCAGTGGGAAAGAGAGTAGCTGAATGTGCTAGATATGTAGGAATTGTTGTGGTCCCCCATTGTTGAGGTTTCCCTATCATGGAGGTCCCACATTGTTGAGGTCCTCCATCGTTGAGGTTTCCCTACCATGGAAGTCCCCCATTGTTGAGGTTTCCCTATCATGGAAGTCCCCCATTGTTGAGGTTTCCCTATCATGGAGGTCCCACATTGTTGAGGTTCTCCATCCTTGAGGTTTCCCTACCATGGAAGTCCCCCATTGTTGAGGTCCTCCATCACCAAGGTCTCCATTGTTGAGGTTCTCCCATCATTGAGGTCCTCCATTGTTGAGGTCCTCCATCGTTGAGGTTTACCTATCATAGAGGCCCCCATTGTTCAGGTCCTCCATCACCAAGGCCTCTATCGTTGAGGTTCTCCCATCATTGAGATCCTCCATCGTTGAGGTTTCCCTATCATGGATGCCCCCCATTGTTGAGGTCCTCCATCACCAAGGCCTCCATCGTTGAGGTTCTCCCATCATTAAGGTCCTCCATTGTTGTAGGCTGGAGAAAGAATGCAAGTTTCCACTGGGAAGGTGAAACATTCAGCAGTGATATGAATAATCACATCATTTTGTTTAGACCTTAAGAGAGAGTGATGTGGTGAAGAAGAATGAAAGGATGGGGAAATCTGGAGAAAATGCCTTCTTGTGTCTTCATCGACATGGCAAGGTCCTCCATTGTTGAGGTCCCCCATTGTTGAGGTCCTCCATCGTTGAGGTTTACCCATCATTGAGGTCCCCTGTTGCTGTAGGCTGGGGAAGGGATGGAGATTTCCACTGGGAAGTTGCAGCATTTAGCAGTGATATGAATAATCACAGAATATTCTTTATATCTTGAGAGGCATGTATAAAGAAGAAGAATGAAGGGATGGGGTAATCTGGAGAAAATGCCTTCTTGTGTCTTCATCGACACAAGACACAAGAAGGCAATGTACTAACTTGCCAATAACATGGCTTTTGATGATCACCAAGATATAAAACAATCAAATACATTGTAACTATATAGTCTGGTTGAAAAAACACACAAGTCCATCTAGTTCATCCTCATCCATTTTTATTATAGAAATGTCCTACATAGTAATACACAGTTAATCCTGGCTGTCATATGACAGCCCATAATAGTCGTGGGGGGAGTGGTTGGAGGAGGGGGCTGTTAGTGGGAAGGAGAGTAGCTGAATGTGCTAGATATGTAGGAATCGTTGTGGTCCCCCATTGTTGAGGTTTCCCTATCATGGAGGTCCCCCATTGATGAGGTCCTCCATCATTGAGGTTTCCCTACCATGGAGGTCCCTCATTGTTGAGGTCCTCCATCACCAAGGTCTCCATCATTGGGGTTCTCCCATCATTGAGGTCCTCTATTGTTGAGGTCCTCCATCGTTGAGGTTTACCTATCATAGAGGCCCCCATTGTTGAGGTCCTCCATCACCAAGGTCTCCATCATTGAGGTTCTCCCATCATTTAGGTCCTCCATTGTTGAGGTCCTCCATCGTTGAGGTTTCCCTATCATGGATGCCCCCCATTGTTGAGGTCCTCCATCACCAAGGCCTCCATCGTTGAGGTTCTCCCATCATTAAGGTCCTCCATTGTTGTAGGCTGGAGAAAGAATGCAAGTTTCCACTGGGAAGGTGAAACATTCAGCAGTGATATGAATAATCACATCATTTTGTTTAGACCTTAAGAGAGAGTGACGTGGTGAAGAAGAATGAAAGGATGGGGTAATCTGGAGAAAATGCCTTCTTGTGTCTTCATCGACATGGCAAGGTCCTCCATTGTTGAGGTCCCCCATTGTTGAGGTCCCCCATTGTTGAGGTCCTCCATCGTTGAGGTTTACCCATCATTGAGGTCCCCTGTTGCTGTAGGCTGGGGAAGGGATGGAGATTTCCACTGGGAAGTTGCAGCATTCAGCAGTGATATGAATAATCACAGAATATTCTTTATACCTTGAGAAGGAGGGATGTAGTAAAGAAGAAGAATGAAGGGATGGGGTAATCTGGAGAAAATGCCTTCTTGTGTCTTCATCGACACAAGACACAAGAAGGCAATGTACTAACTTGCCAATAACATGGCTTTTGATGATCACCAAGATATAAAACAATCAAATACATTGTAACTATATAGTCTGGTTGAAAAAACACACAAGTCCATCTAGTTCATCCTAATCCAGTTTTATTATAGAAATGTCCTACATAGTAATACATAGTTAATCCTGGCTGTCATATGACAGCCCATAATAGTCGTGGGGGGGTGGTGGAGGAGGGGGCTGTCAGTGGGAAGGAGAGTAGCTGAATGTGCTAGATATGTAGGAATCGTTGTGGTCCCTCATTGTTGAGGTTTCCCTATAATGGAGGTCCCCCATTGATGAGGTCCTCCATCATTGAGGTTTCCCTACCATGGAGGTCCCCCATTGTTGAGGTCCTCCATCACCAAGGTCTCCATCATTGAGGTTCTCCCATCATTGAGGTCCTCTATTGTTGAAGTCCTCCATCGTTGAGTTTTACCTATCATAGAGGCCCCCATTGTTGAGGTCCTCCATCACCAAGGCCTCCATCGTTGAGGTTCTCCCATTATTGAGGTCCTCCATTGTTGTAGGCTGGGGAAAGAATGCAAGTTTCCGCTGGGAAGGTGAAGCATTCAGCAGTGATATGAATATTCACAGAATTTTGTTTAGACCTTAAAAGAGAGTGATGTGGTGGTGAAGAAGAAGAATGAAAGGATGGGGTAATTTGGAGAAAAAGCCTTCTTGTGTCTTCATCGACATGGCAAGGTCCTCCATTGTTGAGGTCTCCCATTGTTAAGGTCCTCCATCATTGAGGTCCTCCATCATTGAGGTTTACCCATCATTGAGGTTTACCATTGTTGAGGTCCTCTATCACCAAGGTCTCCATCATTGAGGTTCTCCATCATTGAGGTCCCCTGTTGCTGTAGGCTGGGGAAGGGATGGAGATTTCCACTGGGAAGTTGCAGCATTCAGCAGTGATATGAATAATCACAGAATATTGTTTATATCTTGAGAGGGAGGGATGTTGTAAAGAAGAAGAATGAAGGGATGGGGTAATCTGGAGAAAATGCCTTCTTGTGTCTTCATCTACACCAGAAACAAGAAGGCAATGTACTAGATACGTACATCCTAGAAACCATTTTGATTTTTTTTAGGATGTATCCCCTATGTTGTCAATCACATGGCTTTTGATGATCACCAAGATATCAAACAATCAAATACATTGTAACTATATAGTTACATAGTTAGTCTGGTTGAAAAAAAGACACAAGCCCATCTAGTTCAACCTCATCCATTTTTATTATAGAAATGTCCTCTTTATTTACATGAGGCTGCAACAAATGGCGGATCCAACACCACCCTAACCCCTGTTATGTCTCGTCTTTGATTAGAGCAAACACAAAAAATGGGAATACTTTGCAGTTGGCTGCCTGGTCTGCTCCTAGAATAAACACTAATTAGAAAA
>JAJQKJ010001715.1:0-53494 GCA_029574335.1 Rana kukunoris
TACCAAAATAAATCGTCCTAACTTTAGTGTTTTTTTTTAATGAATGAAACAGTTTATTTCTAAAAAAAACACGTTTGAAAAATTGCTGTGTAAATACAGTACCGTGCTAGAGCTGCACAATTCATCGTTAAAAATTGTGATGTCGATTCCCCTCCCCCCCTGACATTTTACAATGCAGAGTTTGCTGATTCTTTCATAGAACAAGTGGAGAGACTTTCAGCTGTCAGTAGTGAATATCCGGCAGTCTGCCAAGTTCTTATCAGGAAACATTGTAACTATCACTTCTTAGATCAAAGGGATAAACTTCTGTGTGTAAATATCCGGGCAGTGTATATGGTACCAGCCAGGTGGGCTACATATGTACCGGCAGCACCCCCTCTGTGTTTCCGTGGCTGCGGACAGCAAGGAACCATGTACCATGTGTGGTGGCAGTACCCCAGGGTACGGCGTTATTGGACAATTTCATCTACTCTCTTACCCGCCTCAATCTAGTGAAATCCCCGAGACAGGCTCTCCCGGGTGGTACGGTGGAGACGGCATCAAAATCTCAGACACGTCTTATATCATTCATATTTATTTCAACCAAGATTATTATTGCAAAGTCCTGGAAAAAGGCAGCTTTACCATCTGCACATCTTAAGAACAAGCTTTCCTGGATTATGCTAAACCAGGGATCCTCAAACTACGGCCCTCCAGCTGCTATGGAACTACACATCCCATGAGGCATTGGAAAACTCTGACATTCACAGACATGACAAGGCATGATGGGAATTGTAGTTCATGAACAACTGGAGGGCCATAGTTTGAAGACCCATGTGCTAAGCAAACTTATGTCTGCACTATTGCAAGATAAAATGCAAATGTTTGAGAAAGTTTGGGACCCCTGGGTGAAATACCTGGCGGGGGATCCAAGATACTTGCCTGACTAGGGCTGTCTCGGGCTGGTAGGTGTTAGAGCACGGGGTCACTTTCTACTTCCTCTATTCTCTTTCTTTTCTCTTGTCTTCTCCCCCTCTTTTTTGTTTCTATAATGATGAGTCATCAGATTTCTGTTCTCTAAGCTCTACATAGTGGGTATCTCTGCGGCATGTTTTCCGTCCTCAGGGACTGGTGGGGAACTCCTACTACGCAGCCATTTACCTCCATGTGCAGTAGCTAATTGATGGGTCTATAATATCTGTATGTCCATGCAGTTCTTTATGGATGACTAATGTTGATCTATAATGGTTGGAGGATCTCTAACTGTCACGCGGTATTAGATCCCGCCCATGTGTGAAAATTCCAACAACCTTTGAGGTTATTGTTAAGAATGAAGACGTCTTACTTACTCCACTTCATAATGACTCAAGTTTTGAACTTGGCTGCTATGGAGGTTTCCACTCATTGTTAGGATGACTCAGGACTCGGCTTACGTTTTCTCTTGTACCCTATTTCTCCCCCCCCCCTTTTTTTTTTCTTGAGAGATTCAAGCTTGTATTCCTTTTCTTTGTGAAAATTTCAATAAAAACATTGAAACAGAAAATATCCAGGCAGTCTGCCAAGTTCTTATCAGGAAACATTGTAACTAACGCTTTCTTCTTAGATCAAAGGGATAAACTTCTGTGTGTAAGAAAGTATCTGACTGTCTGCCAAGTTTGTAACAACATGAAACATTGACACCAACTTCCTTCTTACATCAAACTTCTGTGTGTAAGAAAGTATCTGACTGTCTGCCAAGTTTGTAACAACATGAAACATTGTAACCAACTTCCTTCTTACATCAAACTTCTGTGTGTAAGAAAGTATCTGACTGTCTGCCAAGTTTGTAACAACATGAAACATTGTAACCAACTTCCTTCTTACATCAAACTTCTGTGTGTAAGAAATTATCTGACTGTCTGCCAAGTTTGTAACAACATGAAACATTGTAACCAACTTCCTTCTTACATCAAACTTCTGTGTGTAAGAAAGTATCTGACTGTCTGCCAAGTTTGTAACAACATGAAACATTGTAACCAACTTCCTTCTTACATCAAACTTCTGTGTGTAAGAAAGTATCTGACTGTCTGCCAAGTTTGTAACAACATGAAACATTGTAACCAACTTCCTTCTTACATCAAACTTCTGTGTGTAAGAAAATATCCGACTGTCTGCCAAGTTTGTAACAACATGAAACATTGTAACCAACTTCCTTCTTACATCAAACTTCTGTGTGTAAGAAAATATCCGACTGTCTGCCAAGTTTGTAACAACATGAAACATTGTAACCAACTTCCTTCTTACATCAAACTTCTGTGTGTAAGAAAGTATCTGACTGTCTGCCAAGTTTGTAACAACATGAAACATTGTACACCAACTTCCTTCTTACATCAAACTTCTGTGTGTAAGAAAGTATCTGACTGTCTGCCAAGTTTGTAACAACATGAAACATTGTA
The DNA here is from genome assembly GCA_029574335.1 of Rana kukunoris. NCBI lineage: Eukaryota > Metazoa > Chordata > Amphibia > Anura > Ranidae > Rana > Rana kukunoris. The sequence goes on from JAJQKJ010001715.1 coordinate 2,415, forward strand.
ACCAACTTCCTTCTTACATCAAACTTCTGTGTGTAAGAAAGTATCCGACTGTCTGCCAAGTTTGTAACAACATGAAACATTGACACCAACTTCCTTCTTACATCAAACTTCTGTGTGTAAGAAAGTATCTGACTGTCTGCCAAGTTTGTAACAACATGAAACATTGTAACCAACTTCCTTCTTACATCAAACTTCTGTGTGTAAGAAAGTATCCGACTGTCTGCCAAGTTTGTAACAACATGAAACATTGTAACCAACTTCCTTCTTACATCAAACTTCTGTGTGTAAGAAATTATCTGACTGTCTGCCAAGTTTGTAACAACATGAAACATTGTAACCAACTTCCTTCTTACATCAAACTTCTGTGTGTAAGAAAGTATCCGACTGTCTGCCAAGTTTGTAACAACATGAAACATTGTAACCAACTTCCTTCTTACATCAAACTTCTGTGTGTAAGAAAGTATCCGACTGTCTGCCAAGTTTGTAACAACATGAAACATTGTAACCAACTTCCTTCTTACATCAAACTTCTGTGTGTAAGAAAGTAAGTCTGACTGTCTGCCAAGTTTGTAACAACATGAAACATTGTAACCAACTTCCTTCTTACATCAAACTTCTGTGTGTAAGAAAATATCCGACTGTCTGCCAAGTTTGTAACAACATGAAACATTGTAACCAACTTCCTTCTTACATCAAACTTCTGTGTGTAAGAAAATATCCGACTGTCTGCCAAGTTTGTAACAACATGAAACATTGTAACCAACTTCCTTCTTACATCAAACTTCTGTGTGTAAGAAAGTATCTGACTGTCTGCCAAGTTTGTAACAACATGAAACATTGACACCAACTTCCTTCTTACATCAAACTTCTGTGTGTAAGAAAGTATCTGACTGTCTGCCAAGTTTGTAACAACATGAAACATTGTAACCAACTTCCTTCTTACATCAAACTTCTGTGTGTAAGAAAGTATCCGACTGTCTGCCAAGTTTGTAACAACATGAAACATTGTAAACAACTTCCTTCTTACATCAAACTTCTGTGTGTAAGAAAGTATCTGACTGTCTGCCAAGTTTGTAACAACATGAAACATTGACACCAACTTCCTTCTTACATCAAACTTCTGTGTGTAAGAAAGTATCTGACTGTCTGCCAAGTTTGTAACAACATGAAACATTGTAACCAACTTCCTTCTTACATCAAACTTCTGTGTGTAAGAAAGTATCCGACTGTCTGCCAAGTTTGTAACAACATGAAACATTGTAAACAACTTCCTTCTTACATCAAACTTCTGTGTGTAAGAAAGTATCCGACTGTCTGCCAAGTTTGTAACAACATGAAACATTGACACCAACTTCCTTCTTACATCAAACTTCTGTGTGTAAGAAAGTATCTGACTGTCTGCCAAGTTTGTAACAACATGAAACATTGTAACCAACTTCCTTCTTACATCAAACTTCTGTGTGTAAGAAAGTATCCGACTGTCTGCCAAGTTTGTAACAACATGAAACATTGTAACCAACTTCCTTCTTACATCAAACTTCTGTGTGTAAGAAAGTATCTGACTGTCTGCCAAGTTTGTAACAACATGAAACATTGTAACCAACTTCCTTCTTACATCAAACTTCTGTGTGTAAGAAAATATCCGACTGTCTGCCAAGTTTGTAACAACATGAAACATTGTAACAACTTCCTTCTTACATCAAACTTCTGTGTGTAAGAAAATATCACTGTCTGCCAAGTTTGTAACAACATGAAACATTGTAACCAACTTCCTTCTTACATCAAACTTCTGTGTGTAAGAAAGTATCTGACTGTCTGCCAAGTTTGTAACAACATGAAACATTGACACCAACTTCCTTCTTACATCAAACTTCTGTGTGTAAGAAAGTATCTGACTGTCTGCCAAGTTTGTAACAACATGAAACATTGTAACCAACTTCCTTCTTACATCAAACTTCTGTGTGTAAGAAAGTATCCGACTGTCTGCCAAGTTTGTAACAACATGAAACATTGTAACAACTTCCTTCTTACATCAAACTTCTGTGTGTAAGAAAGTATCTGACTGTCTGCCAAGTTTGTAACAACATGAAACATTGACACCAACTTCCTTCTTACATCAAACTTCTGTGTGTAAGAAAGTATCTGACGTCTGCCAAGTTTGTAACAACATGAAACATTGTAACCAACTTCCTTCTTACATCAAACTTCTGTGTGTAAGAAAGTATCCACTGTCTGCCAGTTTGTAACAACATGAAACATTGTAACAACTTCCTTCTTATCAAACTTCTGTGTGTAAAAAGTATCATTGCCAAGTTTGTAACAACATGAAACATTGACACCAACTTCCTTCTTACATCAAACTTCTGTGTGTAAGAAAGTATCTGACTGTCTGCCAAGTTTGTAACAACATGAAACATTGTAACCAACTTCCTTCTTACATCAAACTTCTGTGTGTAAGAAAGTATCTGACTGTCTGCCAAGTTTGTAACAACATGAAACATTGACACCAACTTCCTTCTTACATCAAACTTCTGTGTGTAAGAAAGTATCCGACTGTCTGCCAAGTTTGTAACAACATGAAACATTGTAAACAACTTCCTTCTTACATCAAACTTCTGTGTGTAAGAAAGTATCCGACTGTCTGCCAAGTTTGTAACAACATGAAACATTGTAACCAACTTCCTTCTTACATCAAACTTCTGTGTGTAAGAAAGTATCTGACTGTCTGCCAAGTTTGTAACAACATGAAACATTGTAACCAACTTCCTTCTTACATCAAACTTCTGTGTGTAAGAAAGTATCCGACTGTCTGCCAAGTTTGTAACAACATGAAACATTGTAACCAACTTCCTTCTTACATCAAACTTCTGTGTGTAAGAAAGTATCCGACTGTCTGCCAAGTTTGTAACAACATGAAACATTGTAACCAACTTCCTTCTTACATCAAACTTCTGTGTGTAAGAAAGTATCCGACTGTCTGCCAAGTTTGTAACAACATGAAACATTGTAAACAACTTCCTTCTTACATCAAACTTCTGTGTGTAAGAAAGTATCCGACTGTCTGCCAAGTTTGTAACAACATGAAACATTGTAAACAACTTCCTTCTTACATCAAACTTCTGTGTGTAAGAAAGTATCTGACTGTCTGCCAAGTTTGTAACAACATGAAACATTGACACCAACTTCCTTCTTACATCAAACTTCTGTGTGTAAGAAAGTATCTGACTGTCTGCCAAGTTTGTAACAACATGAAACATTGTAACCAACTTCCTTCTTACATCAAACTTCTGTGTGTAAGAAAGTATCCGACTGTCTGCCAAGTTTGTAACAACATGAAACATTGTAAACAACTTCCTTCTTACATCAAACTTCTGTGTGTAAGAAAGTATCCGACTGTCTGCCAAGTTTGTAACAACATGAAACATTGACACCAACTTCCTTCTTACACAAACTTCTGTGTGTGTAAGAAAGTATCTGACTCCCAAGTTTGTAACAACATGAAACATTGTACATCCTTCTTAAACTTCTGTGTGTAAGAAAGTATCCGACTGTCTGCCAAGTTTGTAACAACATGAAACATTGTAAACAACTTCCTTCTTACATCAAACTTCTGTGTGTAAGAAAGTATCCGACTGTCTGCCAAGTTTGTAACAACATGAAACATTGTAAACAACTTCCTTCTTACATCAAACTTCTGTGTGTAAGAAAGTATCTGACTGTCTGCCAAGTTTGTAACAACATGAAACATTGACACCAACTTCCTTCTTACATCAAACTTCTGTGTGTAAGAAAGTATCTGACTGTCTGCCAAGTTTGTAACAACATGAAACATTGTAACCAACTTCCTTCTTACATCAAACTTCTGTGTGTAAGAAAGTATCCGACTGTCTGCCAAGTTTGTAACAACATGAAACATTGTAACCAACTTCCTTCTTAACAAACTTCTGTGTGTAAGAAAGTATCCGACTTCTGCCAAGTTTGTACAACATGAAACATTGTAACCAACTTCTTCTTACATCAAACTTCTGTGTGTAAGAAAGTATCCGACTGTCTGCCAAGTTTGTAACAACATGAAACATTGTAACCAACTTCCTTCTTACATCAAACTTCTGTGTGTAAGAAAGTATCCGACTGTCTGCCAAGTTTGTAACAACATGAAACATTGTAACCAACTTCCTTCTTACATCAAACTTCTTCTGTGTGTAAGAAAGTATCCGACTGTCTGCCAAGTTTGTAACAACATGAAACATTGACACCAACTTCCTTCTTAAACTTCTGTGTGTAAGAAAGTATCTGACTCCCAAGTTTGTAACAACATGAAACATTGTACATCCTTCTTAAACTTCTGTGTGTAAGAAAGTATCCGACTGTCTGCCAAGTTTGTAACAACATGAAACATTGTAAACAACTTCCTTCTTACATCAAACTTCTGTGTGTAAGAAAGTATCTGTGTGCCAAGTTTGTAACAACATGAAACATTGACACCAACTTCCTTCTTATCAAACTTCTGTGTGTAAGAAAGTATCTGTCTGCCAAGTTTGTAACAACATGAAACATTGACACCCTTCTTAACAAACTTCTGTGTGTAAGAAAGTATCCGACTTCTGCCAAGTTTGTACAACATGAAACATTGTAACAACTTCTTCTTACATCAAACTTCTGTGTGTAAGAAAGTATCCGACTGTCTGCCAAGTTTGTAACAACATGAAACATTGACACCAACTTCCTTCTTACATCAAACTTCTGTGTGTAAGAAAGTATCTGACTGTCTGCCAAGTTTGTAACAACATGAAACATTGTAACCAACTTCCTTCTTACATCAAACTTCTGTGTGTAAGAAAGTATCCGACTGTCTGCCAAGTTTGTAACAACATGAAACATTGTAAACAACTTCCTTCTTACATCAAACTTCTGTGTGTAAGAAAGTATCCGACTGTCTGCCAAGTTTGTAACAACATGAAACATTGTAAACAACTTCCTTCTTACATCAAACTTCTGTGTGTAAGAAAGTATCTGACTGTCTGCCAAGTTTGTAACAACATGAAACATTGACACCAACTTCCTTCTTACATCAAACTTCTGTGTGTAAGAAAGTATCTGACTGTCTGCCAAGTTTGTAACAACATGAAACATTGTAACCAACTTCCTTCTTACATCAAACTTCTGTGTGTAAGAAAGTATCCGACTGTCTGCCAAGTTTGTAACAACATGAAACATTGTAACCAACTTCCTTCTTACATCAAACTTCTGTGTGTAAGAAAGTATCCGACTGTCTGCCAAGTTTGTAACAACATGAAACATTGTAACCAACTTCCTTCTTACATCAAACTTCTGTGTGTAAGAAAGTATCCGACTGTCTGCCAAGTTTGTAACAACATGAAACATTGTAACCAACTTCCTTCTTACATCAAACTTCTGTGTGTAAGAAAGTATCCGACTGTCTGCCAAGTTTGTAACAACATGAAACATTGTAACCAACTTCCTTCTTACATCAAACTTCTGTGTGTAAGAAAGTATCCGACTGTCTGCCAAGTTTGTAACAACATGAAACATTGTAACCAACTTCCTTCTTACATCAAACTTCTGTGTGTAAGAAAGTATCCGACTGTCTGCCAAGTTTGTAACAACATGAAACATTGTAACCAACTTCCTTCTTACATCAAACTTCTGTGTGTAAGAAAGTATCTGACTGTCTGCCAAGTTTGTAACAACATGAAACATTGTAACCAACTTCCTTCTTACATCAAACTTCTGTGTGTAAGAAAGTATCCGACTGTCTGCCAAGTTTGTAACAACATGAAACATTGTAACCAACTTCCTTCTTACATCAAACTTCTGTGTGTAAGAAAGTATCTGACTGTCTGCCAAGTTTGTAACAACATGAAACATTGTAACCAACTTCCTTCTTACATCAAACTTCTGTGTGTAAGAAAGTATCTGACTGTCTGCCAAGTTTGTAACAACATGAAACATTGTAACCAACTTCCTTCTTACATCAAACTTCTGTGTGTAAGAAAGTATCCACTGTCTGCCAGTTTGTAACAACATGAAACATTGTAACCAACTTCCTTCTTACATCAAACTTCTGTGTGTAAGAAAGTATCTGACTGTCTGCCAAGTTTGTAACAACATGAAACATTGTAACCAACTTCCTTCTTACATCAAACTTCTGTGTGTAAGAAAGTATCCGACTGTCTGCCAAGTTTGTAACAACATGAAACATTGTAACCAACTTCCTTCTTACATCAAACTTCTGTGTGTAAGAAAGTATCCGACTGTCTGCCAAGTTTGTAACAACATGAAACATTGTAACCAACTTCCTTCTTACATCAAACTTCTGTGTGTAAGAAAGTATCCGACTGTCTGCCAAGTTTGTAACAACATGAAACATTGTAACCAACTTCCTTCTTACATCAAACTTCTGTGTGTAAGAAAGTATCCGACTGTCTGCCAAGTTTGTAACAACATGAAACATTGTAAACTTCCTTCTTAACAAACTTCTGTGTGTAAGAAAGTATCCGACTTCTGCCAAGTTTGTACAACATGAAACATTGTAACCAACTTCTTCTTACATCAAACTTCTGTGTGTAAGAAAGTATCCGACTGTCTGCCAAGTTTGTAACAACATGAAACATTGTAAACAACTTCCTTCTTACATCAAACTTCTGTGTGTAAGAAAGTATCTGACTGTCTGCCAAGTTTGTAACAACATGAAACATTGACACCAACTTCCTTCTTACATCAAACTTCTGTGTGTAAGAAAGTATCTGACTGTCTGCCAAGTTTGTAACAACATGAAACATTGTAACCAACTTCCTTCTTACATCAAACTTCTGTGTGTAAGAAAGTATCCGACTGTCTGCCAAGTTTGTAACAACATGAAACATTGTAACCAACTTCCTTCTTACATCAAACTTCTGTGTGTAAGAAAGTATCCGACTGTCTGCCAAGTTTGTAACAACATGAAACATTGTAACCAACTTCCTTCTTACATCAAACTTCTGTGTGTAAGAAAGTATCCGACTGTCTGCCAAGTTTGTAACAACATGAAACATTGTAACCAACTTCCTTCTTACATCAAACTTCTGTGTGTAAGAAAGTATCCGACTGTCTGCCAAGTTTGTAACAACATGAAACATTGTAACCAACTTCCTTCTTACATCAAACTTCTGTGTGTAAGAAAGTATCCGACTGTCTGCCAAGTTTGTAACAACATGAAACATTGTAACCAACTTCCTTCTTACATCAAACTTCTGTGTGTAAGAAAGTATCTGACTGTCTGCCAAGTTTGTAACAACATGAAACATTGTAACCAACTTCCTTCTTACATCAAACTTCTGTGTGTAAGAAAGTATCTGACTGTCTGCCAAGTTTGTAACAACATGAAACATTGTAACCAACTTCCTTCTTACATCAAACTTCTGTGTGTAAGAAAGTATCCGACTGTCTGCCAAGTTTGTAACAACATGAAACATTGTAACCAACTTCCTTCTTACATCAAACTTCTGTGTGTAAGAAAGTATCTGACTGTCTGCCAAGTTTGTAACAACATGAAACATTGTAACCAACTTCCTTCTTACATCAAACTTCTGTGTGTAAGAAAGTATCCGACTGTCTGCCAAGTTTGTAACAACATGAAACATTGTAACCAACTTCCTTCTTACATCAAACTTCTGTGTGTAAGAAATTATCCGACTGTCTGCCAAGTTTGTAACAACATGAAACATTGTAACCAACTTCCTTCTTACATCAAACTTCTGTGTGTAAGAAAGTATCCGACTGTCTGCCAAGTTTGTAACAACATGAAACATTGTAACCAACTTCCTTCTTACATCAAACTTCTGTGTGTAAGAAAGTATCCGACTGTCTGCCAAGTTTGTAACAACATGAAACATTGTAACCAACTTCCTTCTTACATCAAACTTCTGTGTGTAAGAAAGTATCCGACTGTCTGCCAAGTTTGTAACAACATGAAACATTGTAACCAACTTCCTTCTTACATCAAACTTCTGTGTGTAAGAAAGTATCTGACTGTCTGCCAAGTTTGTAACAACATGAAACATTGTAACCAACTTCCTTCTTACATCAAACTTCTGTGTGTAAGAAAATATCCGACTGTCTGCCAAGTTTGTAACAACATGAAACATTGTAACCAACTTCCTTCTTACATCAAACTTCTGTGTGTAAGAAAATATCCGACTGTCTGCCAAGTTTGTAACAACATGAAACATTGTAACCAACTTCCTTCTTACATCAAACTTCTGTGTGTAAATGCAAGAAATGTAACCAATTAAAGTCCAACACTTCTTTAAAGGGGGGTTCCAGCCACAATTTTTTTTATTTAAAGTCAGCAGCTACTAACAGTGTAGCTGCTGACTTTAAATAAGGACACTTACCTTGTCCTACTTGCCCGTGCTGATGGCCCCCCCGATGCCGGTCCCACGATCGCTCTGGGTCCCGCGCCGTCATTCACACTATGGGAAACAGGCAGTGAAGCCGTACGGTTTCACTGCCCATTTCCTACTGCGCCTGCGTGAGTCTCACGCTGGCTTGTGAATGGGCGGCTGCTCTCTGAGAACACACACAGTTCCCAGGAAGCAGCGCGCCCCATTCACAAGGAGAAGGAGAAGAAGAAAAGGCACTGCCGAGTGGAAGAGGCAGATTACGGACTTCCGCATAGCAACAGGTATTTCGGGTGAGTATTTTTTTTTTCACGTTTTTTTTATTTAATTTTTTTAAGCAAGATGAGCAATGGTGCCGCTCTACACCGTACAACATAAAACGTTACAAAGACCACCAGAGAGGAATTTTCTAGCAAAAAACAAATGATGATTTTATTTCTCAGTCTGCTGCAGTGTGTCAGCTTGTATTTATACTGGCCGCTCTGTATGTAGCTTCTGACAGGCTGTGCAAGCACCCCCGTATCTCCGGAACCATACATGATAGCCATCCCATATTTGGACCTGTGGTGGGGTAGGTCTTCACCTACCTACCCCCCAAATGTGGGGTTTCTGTGACCTCTGGTCGTCGAGCTACAACCCCCAAAGTCGATTTTTTTTTCGGGCAAATGGGCCTATCTTGAGAAAGGGGCCTGGAGCTGCAGCTCCAACAGCCCCTATGTTAACCCGGCCCTGACTACAAGAGCCCTCCAGTTCCAAGGCCGGGTTCCCACCGATGCCGATTGCAGTGCTTTGCATTATTTAGGACGATTTGTTGGGCGGATAAAAAATGGCAAAAACACAGCAGCTGGAAAACGCGTAGATATGAACCCCGCCCACTCGCCAAACTTCCTCCTTCTGGTGTCACCCCTGAAGAGTTCACATCGTAGATCTGCCAGGAGCTCCGCCTCTCCTCCTGTACAATCCAATGTCTGCCCTGCCAGGAAAAGGTCAGCGGGTGCCCAGGGCAACCTCCCCTCCTGCCCCTTGTCCCCTCCCTGAGCACCACCCCCCTTCTTCATAAGAAATGAAAATATATGACTTCTTGTTCCTCCGCAGGTACAAACTTTCACAACTTCCCTCAACGACAACGAGTCGGGGAACCTGGAGCCAATGGTGAACAATTTCCGCCCTCCTCAGCCTCTCAACGGCCGTCAGGTCCAGATGTCCTTCAACATGTCCTCATCCGCCAACAGCACAGCGGCTCCCAGCACCGAGAACACCGCCAGCACCAGGAACATCACCAGCACCGGGAACACCACCAGCACCGGGAGCACCACCAGCACCGGGAACACCACCAGCACCGGGAACACCACCAGCACCGGGAGCACCGCCCAGTCCAGCGGCATCCTGTGTGCGTCACTGCTGCTCCTCTACCGGGGGTTGGCTAGCAATGTTATCTTCTGAAGTCTTCTCAAAGTTGTATTAGGAAAGGTCTGCCGGTCTAAAAATGGAACGTTATGGGTGGAGACCTCCAATGTCTGATCATGGGGCTCAGGGGATTCAGCTATGGGTGGAGACCTCCAATGTCTGATCATGGGGCTCGGGGGATTCAGCTATGGGTGGAGACCTCCAATGTCTGATCATGGGGCTCAGGGGATTCAGCTATGGGTGGAGACCTCCAATGTCTGATCATGGGGCTCGGGGGATTCAGCTATGGGTGGAGACCTCCAATGTCTGTCCATGGGGCTCGGGGGATTCAGCTATGGGTGGAGACCTCCAATGTCTGATCATGGGGCTCGGGGGATTCAGCTATGGGTGGAGACCTCCAATGTCTGTCCATGGGGCTCAGGAGATTCAGCTATGGGTGGGGACCTCCAATGTCTGATCATGGGGCTCAGGGGATTCAGCTATGGGTGGGGACCTCCAATGTCTGATCATGGGGTTTGGGGGATTCAGCTATGGGTGGAGACCTCCAATGTCTGTACATGGGGCTCAGGGGATTCAGCTATGGGTGGAGACCTCCAATGTCTGATCATGGGGCTCGGGGGATTCAGCTATAGGTGGAGACCTCCAATGTCTGTCCATGGGGCTCAGGGGATTCAGCTATGGGTGGAGACCTCCAATGTCTGTCCATGGGGCTCGGGGGGGGGGGTTCAGATGAAGACCACTAACAGACATTGGAAGAAGAGAAATGATGGGCCCTTCACTGAGTCAATGAATGTTGATCCCGTCTGTGTGCCCCTCCCCCATGTATGATCATGTCATTTCCTTTGTGTGTGGGGGCCAAATAGAGTCGTTAATTTCAATAAATTATTTAAATCTGATAATCAACACATTGTGTGTAATTGTGTGAGATTTGGGGAACCACAACACGTCACCAGAGGTCACGGGGCACCACAACACGTCACCAGAGGTCACGGGGCACCACAACACGTCATCAGAGGTCACGGGGCACCACAACACGTCATCAGAGGTCACGGGGCACCACAACACGTCATCAGAGGTCACGGGGCACCACAACACGTTATCAGATGTCACGGGGCACCACAACACGTTATCAGATGTCACGGGGCACCACAACACGTCACCAGAGGTCACGGGGCACCACAACACGTCATCAGATGTCACGGGGCACCAAAACACGTCATCAGAGGTCACGGGGCACCACAACACGTCATCAGAGGTCACGGGACACCACAACACATCATCAGAGGTCATGGGACACCACAACACGTCACCAGAGGTCACGGGGCACCACAACACGTCATCAGATGTCACGGGGCACCACAACACGTCATCAGAGGTCACGGGGCACCACAACACGTTATCAGATGTCACGGGGCACCACAACACGTCATCAGAGGTCACGGGGCACCACAACACGTCATCAGAGGTCACGGGGCACCACAACACGTCATCAGAGGTCACGGGGCACCACAACACGTTATCAGATGTCACGGGGCACCACAACACGTTATCAGATGTCACGGGGCACCACAACACGTCACCAGAGGTCACGGGGCACCACAACACGTCATCAGATGTCACGGGGCACCAAAACTCGTCACCAGAGGTCACGGGGCACCACAACACGTCATCAGAGGTCACGGGGCACCACAACACGTCATCAGATGTCACGGGGCACCAAAACACATCATCAGAGGTCACGGGGCACCACAACACGTCATCAGAGGTCACGGGACACCACAACACGTCATCAGAGGTCACGGGACACCACAACACGTCACCAGAGGTCACGGGGCACCACAACACGTCATCAGATGTCACGGGGCACCAAAACACGTCACCAGAGGTCACGGGGCACCACAACACGTCATCAGAGGTCACGGGGCACCACAACACGTCATCAGTCAAGGGGCACCACAACACGTCATCAGAGATCACGGGGCACCACAACACGTCATCAGAGGTCACGGGGCACCACAACACGTCACCAGAGGTCACGGGGCACCACAACACGTCACCAGAGGTCACGGGGCACCACAACACGTCATCAGAGGTCACGGGGCACCACAACACGTCATCAGAGGTCACGGGGCACCACAACACGTCACCAGAGGTCACGGGGCACCACAACACGTCACCAGAGGTCACGGGGCACCACAACACGTCACCAGAGGTCACGGGGCACCACAACACGTCACCAGAGGTCACGGGGCACCACAACACGTCACCAGAGGTCACGGGGCACCAAAACACGTCACCAGAGGTCACGGGCACCACAACACGTCATCAGAGGTCACGGGGCACCACAACACGTCACCAGAGGTCACGGGGCACCACAACACGTCACCAGAGGTCACGGGGCACCACAACACGTCACCAGATGTCACGGGGCACCACAACACGTCACCAGAAGTCACGGGGCACCACAACACGTCACCAGAGGTCACGGGGCACCACAACACGTCATCAGAGGTCACGGGACACCACAACACGTCACCAGAGGTCACGGGGCACCACAACACGTCATCAGAGGTCACGGGACACCACAATCTGCCATCATAGATAACGTCACAATACCGCCAGAGGTCACAGGACATGTGCACAGTCATGTTGGAACAAGGGACCATCTCCAAACTGTTCCCACAAAGCTGGGAGCATGAACTTGTCCACAACGTCTCGTGTGCTCGGGGTAGTACGCACTGCACACCCCCCTGAGGAGATGGGAAGACATTGATGCCTCAGGGACAGAGACAAGAGAGAAGGAATCGGTGATGTCACCCGGCCTGTCCTGAGGCCTCAAGAAGTTCATGTGGCTTCTGCAGGTGGTGGCACTGGGGACCCTTAGAGCTCCTGTGGGATGCATGTGGCCAAAGTCTTGAGTGGACATGGAGATGCCTGACAAACCATTAGGGGGGGGGGGATGGGCCTCACCACACAGACCTAAAAGTGACCCAGATGATGCAGAGCCAATAGCCCATAGGGTCACTACATTGACGGGTCACTGGATTCTCGGCAGTGCCGATCCTGACCTCCCTTTGGCCCTAAGCAAGTGAGAAGTGGGGGATGCTGACTTTCTGACCTCTTCTCCCATGCAGCCAGAGTTAAGAAGCGTGTTGAGTGGCCCGAAAAGGGCTTCACACCAGGCCTCTAGTCATTTGGGGGGGGCCCTCTGCGGCTTGCATAGTGAGCCTATAGAGCGGATTGGCCCCGATTCTCGGCATCGGTTCCCTCTGAAGAACCTACAGGAGAATACTGCCTGGGGTCACCTATTTGCAGACATATTGCACTGGACCAAAGGGCAGGGCCAAGCCTGTGATACTCACATATCCCGGCAGATGGTGCTGCTGAGGGTCAGGTGACCAGGGAAATATGGGGGGGGGGTCACTAGGAACAGAGCACAAGCAGCAGCGGTATGGTACTTCCTCTACACTGAATGGGGGGGAACCACGCAGATCACAAGCAATACACTACATCTAGCAGATTTAGGACTTCCATATCACGATACAACTGGCCCAACCATGATACGGGATGACGTCAGGTCTTCCATATCACGATACAACTGGTCCAACCATGATACGGGATGACGTTAGGTCTTCCATATCACGATACAACTGGCCCAACCATGATACGGGATGACGTCAGGTCTTCCATATCACGATACAACTGGTCCAACCATGATACGGGATGACGTCAGGTCTTCCATATCACGATACAACTGGCCCAACCATGATACGGGATGACGTCAGGTCTTCCATATCACGATACAACTGGTCCAACCATGATACGGGATGACGTCAGGTCTTCCATATCACAATACAACCATGATACGGGATGACGTTAGGTCTTCCATATCACGATACAACTGGTCCAACCATGATACGGGATGACGTCAGGTCTTCCATATCGCGATACAACTGGTCCAACCATGATACGGGATGACGTCAGGTCTTCCATATCACGATACAACTGGCCCAACCATGATACGGGATGATGTCAGTTCTTACATATCACAATACAACCATGATACGGGATGACGTTAGGTCTTCCATATCGCGATACAACTGGTCCAACCATGATACGGGATGACGTCAGGTCTTCCATATCACGATACAACTGGCCCAACCATGATACGGGATGATGTCAGTTCTTACATATCACAATACAACCATGATACGGGATGACGTTAGGTCTTCCATATCACGATACAACTGGTCCAACCATGATACGGGATGACGTTAGGTCTTCCATATCACGATATAACCATGTTATGGGATGATGTTGGGTCTTCCATATCACGATACAACCGATCCAACCATGATATGGGATGACGTCAGGTCTTCCATATCACAATACAACCATGTTGTTATGGGATGATGTTGGGTCTTCCATATCACGATACAACCGGTCCAACCATGATATGGGATGACGTCATGGTTTCTATATGATAATAAATGTAATGACACAACTGACAGGATATCTATATAATAATGATATTTTTATCACGGGATGGCTGATCTGATCATGACACAGTATAAATACAGCTGTTCTGTGAAGCCCTCAGAGGTTTGTTAGAGAACCTTAGTGAACAAACAGCATCATGAAGGCCGAGGAACACCCCAGACGGGTCGGGGATAAAGTTGTGGAGAAGTATAAAGCAGGGTTCGGTTATAAAAAAATCTCCCAAGCTTTGAGGATCTCACGGAGCTTCTGTTCAATCCAATCATCGGAAAATGGAAAGAGTACGGCACAACCGCAAACCTACCAAGACATGGCTGTCCACCTAAACTGACCAGGCCGGGCAAGGAGAGCATTCATCAGAGAGCAGCCAAAAGGTCCATGGTAACTCTGGAGGAGCCTCACAGCTCAGGGGGGAGAATCTGTCCACAGGACAACTATTAGTGGTGCTCTCCACAAATCTGCCCTTTATGGAGGAGTGACAAGAAGAAAGACATTGGGGGAGGGGACACAGCAAACATGTGGGGGAGGGGACACAGCAAACATGTGGGGGAGGGGACACAGCAAACATGTGGGGGAGGGGACACAGCAAACATGTGGGGGAGGGGACACAGCACATATGTGGGGGAGGGGACACAGCAAACATGTGGAAGAAGGTGCTCTGGTCACATGACACCAACATTTAACAAAAAATGCTATGTGTGGGGAAAACTAACACCGCACATCTCCCTGAACACACCATCCCCACTGTGAAACATGGTGGCGGCAGCATCATGTGGTGGGTATGCTTTTCATATGGGGAGAAGTCCAGACAGAGCGGGGGATGGGGAGAAGTCCAGAGAGAGCGGGGGATGGGGAGAAGTCCAGACAGACCGGTGGATGGGGAGAAGTCCAGACAGACCGGGGGATGGGGAGATGTCCGGACAGACCGGGGCATGGGGAGATGTCCGGACAGACCGGGGGATGGGGAGATGTCCGGACAGACCGGGGCATGGGGAGATGTCCGGACAGAGCGGGGGATGGGGAGAAGTCCGGACAGACCGGGGCATGGGGAGATGTCCGGACAGAGCGGGGGATGGGGAGAAGTCCGGACAGACCGGGGGATGGGGAGAAGTCCGGACAGACCGGGGCATGGGGAGATGTCCGGACAGAGCGGGGGATGGGGAGAAGTCCGGACAGACCGGGGGATGGGGGAGAAGTCCGGACAGACCGGGGGATGGGGAGAAGTCCGGACAGACCGGGGGATGGGGAGAAGTCCGGACAGACCGGGGGATGGGGAGAAGTCCGGACAGACCGGGGCATGGGGAGAAGTCCGGACAGAGCGGGGGATGGGGAGAAGTCCGGACAGAGCGGGGGATGGGGAGAAGTCCGGACAGAGCGGGGGATGGGGAGAAGTCCGGACAGACCGGGGCATGGGGAGAAGTCCGGACAGAGCGGGGGATGGGGAGATGTCCGGACAGACCGGGGGATGGGGAGAAGTCCGGACAGACCGGGGGATGGGGAGAAGTCCGGACAGAGCGGGGGATGGGGAGAAGTCCGGACAGAGCGGGGGATGGGGAGATGTCCGGACAGAGCGGGGGATGGGGAGATGTCCGGACAGACCGGGGCATGGGGAGAAGTCCAGACAGACTGGGGGATGGGGAGATGTCCGGACAGACCGGGGCATGGGGAGATGTCCGGACAGACCGGGGCATGGGGAGAAGTCCGGACAGAGCGGGGGATGGGGAGATGTCCGGACAGAGCGGGGGATGGGGAGAAGTCCGGACAGACCGGGGGATGGGGAGAAGTCCGGACAGACCGGGGGATGGGGAGAAGTCCAGACAGACCGGGGGATGGGGAGAAGTCCGGGGGATGGGGAGAAGTCCGGACAGAGCGGGGGATGGGGAGAAGTCCGGACAGACCGGGGGATGGGGAGAAGTCCGGACAGACCGGGGGATGGGGAGAAGTCTGGACAGACCGGGGGATGGAGAGAAGTCCGGGGGATGGGGAGAAGTCCGGACAGACCGGGGGATGGGGAGAAGTCCAGACAGACCGGGGGATGGGGAGAAGTCCAGACAGACCGGGGGATGGGGAGAAGTCCGGGGGATGGGGAGAAGTCCGGGGGATGGGGAGAAGTCCGGACAGAGCGGGGGATGGGGAGAAGTCCGGACAGAGCGGGGGATGGGGAGAAGTCCGGACAGAGCGGGGGATGGGGAGAAGTCCGGACAGACCGGGGGATGGGGAGAAGTCCGGACAGACCGGGGGATGGGGAGAAGTCTGGACAGACCGGGGGATGGGGAGAAGTCTGGACAGACCGGGAGAAGTCTGGACAGACCGGGGGATGGAGAGAAGTCCGGGGGATGGGGAGAAGTCCGGACAGACCGGGGGATGGGGAGAAGTCCAGACAGACCGGGGATGGGGATGGGGAGAAGTCCAGACAGACCGGGGGATGGGGAGAAGTCCAGACAGACCGGGGGATGGGGAGAAGTCCAGACAGACCGGGGGATGGGGAGAAGTCCGGACAGACCGGGGGATGGGGAGAAGTCCGGACAGACCGGGGGATGGGGAGAAGTCCGGACAGACCGGGGGATGGGGAGAAGTCCAGACAGACCGGGGGATGGGGAGAAGTCCAGACAGACCGGGGGATGGGGAGAAGTCCAGACAGACCGGGGGATGGGGAGAAGTCCAGACAGACCGGGGGATGGGGAGAAGTCCGGACAGACCGGGGGATGGGGAGAAGTCTGGACAGACCGGGGGATGGGGAGAAGTCTGGACAGACCGGGGGATGGGGAGAAGTCCGGACAGACCGGGGGATGGGGAGAAGTCCGGGGGATGGGGAGAAGTCCGGACAGAGCGGGGGATGGGGAGAAGTCCGGACAGACCGGGGGATGGGGAGAAGTCCGGACAGAGCGGGGGATGGGGAGAAGTCCGGACAGAGCGGGGGATGGGGAGAAGTCCGGACAGAGCGGGGGATGGGGAGAAGTCCGGACAGAGCGGGGGATGGGGAGAAGTCCGGGGGATGGGGAGAAGTCTGGACAGACCGGGGGATGGGGAGAAGTTCGGACAGACCGGGGGATGGGGAGAAGTTCGGACAGACCGGGGGATGGGGAGAACTCCGGACAGACCGGGGGATGGAGAGAAGTCCGGGGGATGGGGAGAAGTCCGGGGGATGGGGAGAAGTCCGGGGGATGGGGAGAAGTCCGGACAGACCGGGGGATGGAGAGAAGTCCGGACAGACCAGGGGATGGAGAGAAGTCCGGACAGACCAGGGGATGGAGAGAAGTCCGGGGGATGGGGAGAAGTCCGGGGGATGGGGAGAAGTCCGGGGGATGGGGAGAAGTCCGGGGGATGGGGAGAAGTCTGGACAGACCGGGGGATGGAGAGAAGTCCGGGGGATGGAGAGAAGTCCGGGGGATGGGGAGAAGTCCGGACAGACCAGGGGATGGAGAGAAGTCCGGGAGATGGGGAGAAGTCCGGGGGATGGGGAGAAGTCTGGACAGACCGGGGGATGGAGAGAAGTCCGGGGGATGGGGAGAAGTCCGGGGGATGGGGAGAAGTCCGGACAGACCAGGGGATGGAGAGAAGTCCGGACAGACCAGGGGATGGAGAGAAGTCCGGGAGATGGGGAGAAGTCCGGGGGATGGGGAGAAGTCTGGACAGACCGGGGATGGAGAGAAGTCCGGGGGATGGGGAGAAGTCCGGGGGATGGGGAGAAGTCCGGACAGACCAGGGGATGGAGAGAAGTCCGGACAGACCAGGGGATGGAGAGAAGTCCGGGGGATGGGGAGAAGTCTGGACAGACCGGGGGATGGGGAGAAGTCCGGACAGACCGGGGGATGGGGAGAAGTCTGGACAGACCGGGGGATGGGGAGAAGTCCGGACAGACCGGGGGATGGGGAGAAGTCTGGACAGACCGGGGGATGGGGAGATACGTGAAGAAGTCCGGCAGTTCATTTCCCCACATTGGGACAGGTCCTCATTTTTCTACCCAGAATTCCACTCACTCACACAAGTATAATGATTTTATTATGGACTCCTCTAGAGACACGATCAGAAGCCTGTCCAATCAGGAGAGACCATACCGTGTCATGTGATCCCCCCACACACAGTCACATGTAAACAATGGAGTGCAAAGCCGCTGTCCTTTTGCTTGCAGCCACTAGAGGGCGCCTTTCTCTTCCAGCGCATTGTCATCGGCTCCCCGTAGATGTGGCCGCTCTGTCCTGTTGCTATGGAAACCTCGGGTCTTGCCCCGCCCCCTAGTCTGTGGTTGAAAGTCTCTGTGTCCCCCCTCGTCCCTCCATCCTCTTCGGTTATCCAATCGTGGCCGGCCAGTCCAGCCTCTCCCACCCCCCCTCCAGTGCTGGCCCTCTCGGTAATCCCTCTGCATTGGCTGGGCTTTGGCTCGGAGTCCCGCCCCCCTGTGATCACCGGCGAAAACCTGATGCTTGGAGGTAACCGGGGGCGGAGTCTGTTCTTGGCATGACGTGGGGTCGGTTTGCTGGGCGGAGTCTTGTGTTTCATCCGGTACAAAGATGGCGTCATCAGAGGGAGGGGCCTGGAAAAACACAGATTGGTAAAGAAAGACAAAAAGGAGGAAGACCACACTTCCTGCAGACCCCCCCCCCCCCCCCCAGAGACCCCCCACATTGATATCTTGTACCCAAAACCTCTAGTAAGCCAATTAAATGTCATCAATGAGTGGCTCCTCCCCCAGCAGGCTCACCTCCTGAATACTGATGAAGAAACGATTCCTCTCCGCCTCCACGTCAATAATTCCTCCATTCACCATCTGCCGCTCGTAGATCCGCCGCAGCTCCGCCTCCCGCTGTACGGTGCACGAGTTCGGGACATAGCGCTCCTGGGGGGGGACAATACAGGATAGTATGTTACATGGGGGACCGACCTGTACTAATATGTCATGTGTCCGGAACGTACCGCTCCTGGGGGGGAGGGGTTTATTGGGGGGGGGGGGGGGGAGACAATACAGGATAGTATGTTACATGGGGGACCCACCTGTACTAATATGTCATGTGTCCGGAACGTACCGCTCCTGGGGGGGAGGGGGGAGACAATACAGGATAGTATGTTACATGGGGGAGGGGGGACCCACCTGTACTAATATGTCATGTGTCCGGAACGTACCGCTCCTGGGGGGGAGGGGGGAGACAATACAGGATAGTATGTTACATGGGGGACCGACCTGTACTAATATGTCATGTGTCCGGAACGTACCGCTCCTGGGGGGGAGGGGGGAGACAATACAGGATAGTATGTTACATGGGGGAGGGGGGACCGACCTGTACTAATATGTCATGTGTCCGGAACATAGCGCTCCTGGGGGGGAGGGGGAGACAATACAGGATAGTATGTCACATGGGGGAGGGGCGACCCACCTGTACTAATATGTCATGTGTCCAGGGACATAGCTACACATGCTCCTGGGGGGGGGGGGAGACAATACAGGATAGTATGTCACATGGGGGAGGGGGGACCCACCTGTACTAATATGTCATGTGTCCGGGACGTACCGCTCCTGGGGGGGGGAGACAATACAGGATAGTATGTCACATGGGGGAGGGGGGACCCACCTGTACTAATATGTCATGTGTCCGGGACGTACCGCTCCTGGGGGGGAGGGGGGAGAGACAATACAGGATAGTATGTCACATGGGGAGGGGGGACCCACCTGTACTAATATGTCATGTGTCCGGGACATAGCGCTCCTGGGGGGGAGGGGGGAGACAATACAGGATAGTATGTCACATGGGGGAGGGGGGACCCGACCTGTACTAATATGTCATGTGTCCGGAACATAGCGCTCCTGGGGGGGGGGGGAGGGGGAGACAATACAGGAAAGGATAGTATGTCACATGGGGGAGGGGCGACCCACCTGTACTAATATGTCATGTGTCCAGGACATAGCGCTCCTGGGGGGAGGGGGGAGACAATACAGGATAGTATGTCACATGGGGGGAATGGGGGAGGGGGGACCCACCTGTACTAATATGTCATGTGTCCGTACTCAGGACGTACCGCTCCTGGGGGGGGGGGGAGACAATACAGGATAGTATGTCACATGGGGGGAGGGGGGACCCACCTGTACTAATATGTCATGTGTCCGGGACGTACCGCTCCTGGGGGGGGGGCTAGTAAGGGGGAGGGGGGATTGACAATACAGGATAGTATGTCACAATGGGGAGGGGGGGACCCACCTGTACTAATATGTCATGTGTCCGGGACATAGCGCTCCTGGGGGGGGAGGGGGGAGACAATACAGGATAGTATGTCACATGGGGGAGGGGGGACCGACCTGTACTAATATGTCATGTGTCCGGAACATAGCGCTCCTGGGGGGGAGGGGGAGACAATACAGGATAGTATGTCACATGGGGGAGGGGCGACCCACCTGTACTAATATGTCATGTGTCCAGGACATAGCGCTCCTGGGGGGAGGGGGGAGACAATACAGGATAGTATGTCACATGGGGGAGGGGGGACCCACCTGTACTAATATGTCATGTGTCCGGGACGTACCGCTCCTGGGGGGGGAGGGGGGGAGACAATACAGGATAGTATGTCACATGGGGGAGGGGGGACCCACCTGTACTAATATGTCATGTGTCCAGGACATAGCGCTCCTGGGGGGAGGGGGGAGACAATACAGGATAGTATGTCACATGGGGGAGGGGGGACCCACCTGTACTAATATGTCATGTGTCCGGGACGTACCGCTCCTGGGGGGGGAGGGGGGAGACAATACAGGATAGTATGTCACATGGGGGAGGGGGGACCCACCTGTACTAATATGTCATGTGTCCGGGATGTACCTACCCGTACTAATATGTCATATGGGGGGGGGGGTACTGTAACAGAATGACCCGTGCCGCCCAGAGACTTTTGAGGGATGGGGGATACTCCTGTGCCAGCGGCCCTAAGGACTCTTGGGTGTAGGGTGACCTTGTGCCCCTTTGGGTCTAGGGTGACCTTGTGCCCCTTTGGGTCTAGGGTGACCTTGTGCCCCTTTGGGTCTAGGGTGACCTTGTGCCCCCTTTGGGTGTAGGGTGACCTTGTGCCCCCTTTGGGTGTAGGGTGACCTTGTGCCCCTTTGGGTGTAGGGTGGCCAATGATAAATGATATATTGCAGGACAGATTACAGGTGATTTCATGTGGATCCACAACCGGTCAATAAGAAGGACTCTTTCAATGCTCAGCTCAGGCTGTTGAGATGCTGAGTGAGTCGGGCTCCTGAAAGACCTTCCATCGTGTGCTGATGACAGAGATGTGTTATGAGTCAGACGTCTGTGCATTGTGTTCTGCAGGTGACAGAACGTCTGGGGGATAATGTGATTGTAGATCATTGTGTTCTGCAGGTGACAGAACGTCTGGGGGATAATGTGATTGTAGATCATTGTGGTCTGGGGACAGAACGTCTGGGGGAATGTGATTGAAGTAGTGTTCTGCATCAGAACGTTGGGGGATAATGTTTGAAGTGCTGTGTTCTGCAGGTGACAGAACGTCTGGGGGATAATGTGATTGTAGATCATTGTGTTCTGCAGGTCAGAACGTGGGGATAATGTGATTGTAGATCAGGTTCTGAGGTGACAGAACGTCTGGGGGATAATGTGATTGAATCATTGTGCTGCATGACAGAACGTGGGGGATAATGTTTGAAGTGCTGTGTTTCTGCAGGTGACAGAACGTCTGGGGGATAATGTGATTGAAGTGCATTGTGTTCTGCAGGTGACAGAACGTCTGGGGGATAATGTGATTGTAGATCATTGTGTTCTGCAGGTGACAGAACGTCTGGGGGATAATGTGATTGTAGATCATTGTGTTCTGCAGGTGACAGAACGTCTGGGGGATAATGTGATTGTAGATCATTGTGTTCTGCAGGTGACAGAACGTCTGGGGGATAATGTGATTGAAGTGCATTGTGTTCTGCAGGTGACAGAACGTCTGGGGGATAATGTGATTGAAGTGCATTGTGTTCTGCAGGTGACAGAACGTCTGGGGGATAATGTGATTGTAGATCATTGTGTTCTGCAGGTGACAGAACGTCTGGGGGATAATGTGATTGTAGATCATTGTGTTCTGCAGGTGACAGAACGTCTGGGGGATAATGTGATTGTAGATCATTGTGTTCTGCAGGTGACAGAACGTCTGGGGGATAATGTGATTGAAGTGCATTGTGTTCTGCAGGTGACAGAACGTCTGGGGGATAATGTGATTGAAGTGCATTGTGTTCTGCAGGTGACAGAACGTCTGGGGGATAATGTGATTGAAGATCATTGTGTTCTGCAGGTGACAGAACGTCTGGGGGATAATGTGATTGTAGATCATTGTGTTCTGCAGGTGACAGAACGTCTGGGGGATAATGTGATTGTAGATCAGGTTCTGAGGTGACAGAACGTCTGGGGGATAATGTGATTGAAGTGCATTGTGTTCTGCAGGTGACAGAACGTTGGGGGATAATGTTTGAAGTGCTGTGTTCTGCAGGTGACAGAACGTCTGGGGGATAATGTGATTGTAGATCTGGTTCTGGGACAGAACGTCTGGGGGAATGTGATTGAATCATTGTGCTGCATGACAGAACGTGGGGGATAATGTTTGAAGTGCTGTGTTCTGCAGGTGACAGAACGTCTGGGGGATAATGTGATTGAAGTGCATTGTGTTCTGCAGGTGACAGAACGTCTGGGGGATAATGTGATTGAAGATAGTGTTCTGCATCAGAACGTTGGGGGATAATGTTTGTAGATCTGTGTTCTGCAGGTGACAGAACGTCTGGGGGATAATGTGATTGAAGTGCATTGTGTTCTGCAGGTGACAGAACGTCTGGGGGATAATGTGATTGAAGATCATTGTGTTCTGCAGGTGACAGAACGTCTGGGGGATAATGTGATTGTATCATTGTGTTCTGCATGACAGAACGTGGGGGATAATGTTTGAAGTGCTGTGTTCTGCAGGTGACAGAACGTCTGGGGGATAATGTGATTGAAGTGCATTGTGTTCTGCAGGTGACAGAACGTCTGGGGGATAATGTGATTGTAGATCATTGTGTTCTGCAGGTGACAGAACGTCTGGGGGATAATGTGATTGTAGATCATTGTGTTCTGCAGGTGACAGAACGTCTGGGGGATAATGTGATTGAAGTGCATTGTGTTCTGCAGGTGACAGAACGTCTGGGGGATAATGTGATTGAAGTGCATTGTGTTCTGCAGGTGACAGAACGTCTGGGGGATAATGTGATTGTAGATCATTGTGTTCTGCAGGTGACAGAACGTCTGGGGGATAATGTGATTGTAGATCATTGTGTTCTGCAGGTGACAGAACGTCTGGGGGATAATGTGATTGTAGATCATTGTGTTCTGCAGGTGACAGAACGTCTGGGGGATAATGTGATTGTAGATCATTGTGTTCTGCAGGTGACAGAACGTCTGGGGGATAATGTGATTGAAGTGCATTGTGTTCTGCAGGTGACAGAACGTCTGGGGGATAATGTGATTGAAGTGCATTGTGTTCTGCAGGTGACAGAACGTCTGGGGGATAATGTGATTGAAGATCATTGTGTTCTGCAGGTGACAGAACGTCTGGGGGATAATGTGATTGTAGATCATTGTGTTCTGCAGGTGACAGAACGTCTGGGGGATAATGTGATTGTAGATCATTGTGTTCTGCAGGTGACAGAACGTCTGGGGGATAATGTGATTGAAGTGCATTGTGTTCTGCAGGTGACAGAACGTCTGGGGGATAATGTGATTGAAGTGCATTGTGTTCTGCAGGTGACAGAACGTCTGGGGGATAATGTGATTGTAGATCATTGTGTTCTGCAGGTGACAGAACGTCTGGGGGATAATGTGATTGTAGATCATTGTGTTCTGCAGGTGACAGAACGTCTGGGGGATAATGTGATTGAAGTGCATTGTGTTCTGCAGGTGACAGAACGTCTGGGGGATAATGTGATTGAAGTGCATTGTGTTCTGCAGGTGACAGAACGTCTGGGGGATAATGTGATTGAAGATCATTGTGTTCTGCAGGTGACAGAACGTCTGGGGGATAATGTGATTGTAGATCATTGTGTTCTGCAGGTGACAGAACGTCTGGGGGATAATGTGATTGAAGTGCATTGTGTTCTGCAGGTGACAGAACGTTGGGGGATAATGTTTGAAGATCT
This sequence comes from Rana kukunoris, assembly GCA_029574335.1. Lineage (NCBI taxonomy): Eukaryota > Metazoa > Chordata > Amphibia > Anura > Ranidae > Rana > Rana kukunoris. The sequence goes on from JAJQKJ010001715.1 coordinate 26,871, forward strand.
GTGTTCTGCAGGTGACAGAACGTCTGGGGGATAATGTGATTGTAGATCATTGTGTTCTGCTGCAGGTGACAGAACGTCTGGGGGATAATGTGATTGAAGTGCATTGTGTTCTGCAGGTGACAGAACGTCTGGGGGATAATGTGATTGAAGTGCATTGTGTTCTGCAGGTGACAGAACGTCTGGGGGATAATGTGATTGAAGATCATTGTGTTCTGCAGGTGACAGAACGTCTGGGGGATAATGTGATTGTAGATCATTGTGTTCTGCAGGTGACAGAACGTCTGGGGGATAATGTGATTGTAGATCATTGTGTTCTGCAGGTGACAGAACGTCTGGGGGATAATGTGATTGAAGATCATTGTGTTCTGCAGGTGACAGAACGTCTGGGGGATAATGTGATTGAAGTGCATTGTGTTCTGCAGGTGACAGAACGTCTGGGGGATAATGTGATTGAAGTGCATTGTGTTCTGCAGGTGACAGAACGTCTGGGGGATAATGTGATTGAATCATTGTGTTCTGCAGGTGACAGAACGTCTGGGGGATAATGTGATTGAAGATCATTGTGTTCTGCAGGTGACAGAACGTCTGGGGGATAATGTGATTGTAGATCATTGTGTTCTGCAGGTGACAGAACGTCTGGGGGATAATGTGATTGAAGTGCATTGTGTTCTGCAGGTGACAGAACGTCTGGGGGATAATGTGATTGAAGTGCATTGTGTTCTGCAGGTGACAGAACGTCTGGGGGATAATGTGATTGTAGATCATTGTGTTCTGCAGGTGACAGAACGTCTGGGGGATAATGTGATTGAAGATCATTGTGTTCTGCAGGTGACAGAACGTCTGGGGGATAATGTGATTGAAGTGCATTGTGTTCTGCAGGTGACAGAACGTCTGGGGGATAATGTGATTGTAGATCATTGTGTTCTGCAGGTGACAGAACGTCTGGGGGATAATGTGATTGTAGATCATTGTGTTCTGCAGGTGACAGAACGTCTGGGGGATAATGTGATTGAAGTGCATTGTGTTCTGCAGGTGACAGAACGTCTGGGGGATAATGTGATTGAAGTGCATTGTGTTCTGCAGGTGACAGAACGTCTGGGGGATAATGTGATTGTAGATCATTGTGTTCTGCAGGTGACAGAACGTCTGGGGGATAATGTGATTGAAGTGCATTGTGTTCTGCAGGTGACAGAACGTCTGGGGGATAATGTGATTGAAGTGCATTGTGTTCTGCAGGTGACAGAACGTCTGGGGGATAATGTGATTGTAGATCATTGTGTTCTGCAGGTGACAGAACGTCTGGGGGATAATGTGATTGTAGATCATTGTGTTCTGCAGGTGACAGAACGTCTGGGGGATAATGTGATTGAAGTGCATTGTGTTCTGCAGGTGACAGAACGTCTGGGGGATAATGTGATTGAAGTGCATTGTGTTCTGCAGGTGACAGAACGTCTGGGGGATAATGTGATTGTAGATCATTGTGTTCTGCAGGTGACAGAACATCTGGGGGATAATGTGATTGAAGTGCTGGTTCTGGGTGACAGAACGTCTGGGGGAATGTGATTGAAGTGCATTGTGTTCTGCAGGTGACAGAACGTCTGGGGGATAATGTGATTGAAGATCATTGTGTTCTGCAGGTGACAGAACGTCTGGGGGATAATGTGATTGTAGATCATTGTGTTCTGCAGGTGACAGAACGTCTGGGGGATAATGTGATTGAAGTGCATTGTGTTCTGCAGGTGACAGAACGTCTGGGGGATAATGTGATTGTATCATTGTGTTCTGCATGACAGAACGTGGGGGATAATGTTTGAAGTGCTGTGTTCTGCAGGTGACAGAACGTCTGGGGGATAATGTGATTGAAGTGCATTGTGTTCTGCATGACAGAACGTGGGGGATAATGTTTAAAGATCTTGTGTTCTGCAGGTGACAGAACGTGGGGATAACGTGAGAACATTGTGTTCTGGGGACAGAACGTCTGGGAATAACGTGATTGAAGATAGTGTTCTGCATCAGAACGTTGGGGGATAATGTTTGAAGATCTGTGTTCTGCAGGTGACAGAACGTCTGGGGGATAATGTGATTGAAGTGCATTGTGTTCTGCAGGTGACAGAACGTCTGGGGGATAATGTGATTGAAGTGCATTGTGTTCTGCAGGTGACAGAACGTCTGGGGGATAATGTGATTAAAGAAGTGTTCTGCATCAGAACGTTGGGGGATAACGTTTGTAGATCTGTGTTCTGCAGGTGACAGAACGTCTGGGGATAACGATAATCATTGTGTTCTGCATGACAGAACGTGGGGGATAATGATTGAAGATCATTGTGTTCTGCAGGTGACAGAACGTCTGGGGGATAATGTGATTGAAGTGCATTGTGTTCTGCAGGTGACAGAACGTCTGGGGGATAATGTGATTGAAGTGCATTGTGTTCTGCAGGTGACAGAACGTCTGGGAGATAACGTGATTGAAGATCATTGTGTTCTGCAGGTGACAGAACGTCTGGGGGATAATGTGATTGAAGATCATTGTGTTCTGCATGACAGAACGTGGGGGATAATGTTTGTAGATCTGTGTTCTGCAGGTGACAGAACGTCTGGGGGATAATGTGATTGAAGTGCATTGTGTTCTGCAGGTGACAGAACGTCTGGGGGATAATGTGATTGAAGATCATTGTGTTCTGCAGGTGACAGAACATCTGGGGGATAATGTGATTGAAGTGCTGGTTCTGCAGGACAGAACGTCTGGGGGAACGTGATTGAAGATCATTGTGTTCTGCATCAGAACGTTGGGGGATAATGTTTGAAGATCTGTGTTCTGCAGGTGACAGAACGTCTGGGATAATGATTGTAACATTGTGTTCTGCATGACAGAACGTGGGGGAAGATTGAAGATCATTGTGTTCTGCAGGTGACAGAACGTCTGGGGGATAATGTGATTGAAGATCATTGTGTTCTGCAGGTGACAGAACGTCTGGGGGATAATGTGATTGAAGTGCATTGTGTTCTGCAGGTGACAGAACGTCTGGGGGATAATGTGATTGAAGTGCATTGTGTTCTGCAGGTGACAGAACGTCTGGGAGATAACGTGATTGAAGATCATGGTTCTGAGGTGACAGAACGTCTGGGGGAAATGTGATTGAAGTGCATTGTGTTCTGCATGACAGAACGTGAGGGATAATGATTGAAGATCATTGTGTTCTGCAGGTGACAGAACGTCTGGGGATAACGATAATCATTGTGTTCTGCATGACAGAACGTGGGGGAAGATTGAAGATCATTGTGTTCTGCAGGTGACAGAACGTCTGGGGGATAATGTGATTGAAGTGCATTGTGTTCTGCAGGTGACAGAACGTCTGGGGGATAATGTGATTGAAGTGCATTGTGTTCTGCAGGTGACAGAACGTCTGGGGGATAATGTGATAAGATCATTGTGTTCTGCATGACAGAACGTGGGGGAAGATTGAAGTGCATTGTGTTCTGCAGGTGACAGAACGTCTGGGGATAATGATAATCATTGTGTTCTGCATGACAGAACGTGAATAACGTGATTGAAGATCATTGTGTTCTGCAGGTGACAGAACGTCTGGGGGATAATGTGATTGAAGATCATTGTGTTCTGCAGGTGACAGAACGTTGGGGGATAATGTTTGAAGATCTGTGTTCTGCAGGTGACAGAACGTCTGGGGATAACGATAATCATTGTGTTCTGCATGACAGAACGTGGGGGAAGATTGAAGATCATTGTGTTCTGCAGGTGACAGAACGTCTGGGGGATAATGTGATTGAAGTGCATTGTGTTCTGCAGGTGACAGAACGTCTGGGGGATAATGTGATTGAAGTGCATTGTGTTCTGCAGGTGACAGAACGTCTGGGGGATAATGTGATTGAAGATCATTGTGTTCTGCAGGTGACAGAACGTCTGGGGGATAATGTGATAAGTGCATTGTGTTCTGCATGACAGAACGTGGGGGAAGATTGTAGATCATTGTGTTCTGCAGGTGACAGAACGTCTGGGGGATAATGTGATTGAATCATTGTGTTCTGCATCAGAACGTTGGGAGATAACGTTTGAAGATCTGTGTTCTGCAGGTGACAGAACGTCTGGGGGATAATGTGATTGAAGTGCATTGTGTTCTGCAGGTGACAGAACGTCTGGGGGATAATGTGATTGAAGTGCATTGTGTTCTGCAGGTGACAGAACGTCTGGGGGATAATGTGATTGAAGATCATTGTGTTCTGCAGGTGACAGAACATCTGGGGGATAATGTGATTGAAGTGCATTGTGTTCTGGGGACAGAACGTCTGGGGGAATGTGATTGAAGATCATTGTGTTCTGCATGACAGAACGTGGGAGATAATGTTTGAAGATCTGTGTTCTGCAGGTGACAGAACGTCTGGGGGATAATGGATTGAAGATATTGTGTTCTGCATGACAGAACGTGGGGGATTGATTGAGATCATTGTGTTCTGCAGGTGACAGAACGTCTGGGGATAATGATAAGATCATTGTGTTCTGCATGACAGAACGTGAATAACGATTGAAGATCATTGTGTTCTGCAGGTGACAGAACGTCTGGGGGATAATGTGATTGAAGATCATTGTGTTCTGCAGGTGACAGAACGTCTGGGGGATAATGTGATTGAAGATCATTGTGTTCTGCAGGTGACAGAACGTCTGGGAGATAACGTGATTGAAGATCATTGTGTTCTGCAGGTGACAGAACGTCTGGGGGATAATGTGATTGAAGATCATTGTGTTCTGCAGGTGACAGAACGTCTGGGGGATAATGTGATTGAAGATCATTGTGTTCTGCAGGTGACAGAACGTCTGGGGGATAATGTGATTGAAGTGCATTGTGTTCTGCAGGTGACAGAACGTCTGGGAGATAACGTGATTGAAGATCATTGTGTTCTGCAGGTGACAGAACGTCTGGGGGATAATGTGATTGAAGATCATTGTGTTCTGCAGGTGACAGAACGTCTGGGGGATAATGTGATTGAAGATCATTGTGTTCTGCAGGTGACAGAACGTCTGGGGATAATGATAATGTGTGTTCTGCATGACAGAAGCTGGGGGATAGATTGAAGATCATTGTGTTCTGCAGGTGACAGAACGTCTGGGAGATAATGTGATTGAAGATCATTGTGTTCTGCAGGTGACAGAACGTCTGGGGGATAATGTGATTGAAGATCATTGTGTTCTGCAGGTGACAGAACGTCTGGGGGATAATGTGATTGAAGTGCATTGTGTTCTGCAGGTGACAGAACGTCTGGGGGATAATGTGATTGAAGATCATTGTGTTCTGCAGGTGACAGAACGTCTGGGAGATAATGTGATTGAAGATCATTGTGTTCTGCAGGTGACAGAACGTCTGGGGGATAATGTGATTGAAGATCATTGTGTTCTGCAGGTGACAGAACGTCTGGGGGATAATGTGATTGAAGATCATTGTGTTCTGCAGGTGACAGAACGTCTGGGGGATAATGTGATTGAAGATCATTGTGTTCTGCAGGTGACAGAACGTCTGGGGGATAATGTGATTGAAGATCATTGTGTTCTGCAGGTGACAGAACGTCTGGGGGATAATGTGATTGAAGATCATTGTGTTCTGCAGGTGACAGAACGTCTGGGGATAAATGTGATTGAAGATCATTGTGTTCTGCAGGTGACAGAACGTCTGAGGGATAATGTGATTGAAGTGCATTGTGTTCTGCAGGTGACAGAACGTCTGAGGGATAATGTGATTGAAGATCATTGTGTTCTGCAGGTGACAGAACGTCTGGGGGATAATGTGATTGAAGATCATTGTGTCTGCAGGTGACAGAACGTCTGGGGGATAATGTGATTGAAGATCATTGTGTTCTGCAGGTGACAGAACGTCTGAGGGATAATGTGATTGAAGATCATTGTGTTCTGCAGGTGACAGAACGTCTGGGGGATAATGTGATTGAAGATCATTGTGTTCTGCAGGTGACAGAACGTCTGGGGGATAATGTGATTGAAGATCATTGTGTTCTGCAGGTGACAGAACGTCTGGGGGATAATGTGATTGAAGATCATTGTGTTCTGCAGGTGACAGAACGTCTGAGGGATAATGTGATTGAAGATCATTGTGTTCTGCAGGTGACAGAACGTCTGGGGGATAATGTGATTGAAGATCATTGTGTTCTGCAGGTGACAGAACGTCTGAGGGATAATGTGATTGAAGTGCATTGTGTTCTGCAGGTGACAGAACGTCTGGGAGATAATGTGATTGAAGTGCATTGTGTTCTGCAGGTGACAGAACGTCTGAGGGATAATGTGATTGAAGATCATTGTGTTCTGCAGGTGACAGAACGTCTGGGGGATAATGTGATTGAAGATCATTGTGTTCTGCAGGTGACAGAACGTCTGAGGGATAATGTGATTGAAGATCATTGTGTTCTGCAGGTGACAGAACGTCTGGGGATAATGTGATTGAAGATCATTGTGTTCTGCAGGTGACAGAACGTCTGGGGGATAATGTGATTGAAGATCATTGTGTTCTGCAGGTGACAGAACGTCTGGGGGATAATGTGATTGAAGATCATTGTGTGATGTTGGGGGGGAGGGGGGAGGGGTTCTTTGTCCCTGTGACATGTTTGTAACTATAAGAACCTGAGAGCTGTTCATTCATTTTGGAAGAAGAACAGAGCTGCGTGTCTCGTCCTTGGGAATGGAACGGGTCGCGTCGGAATGGAACGGGTCGCGTCGGAATGCAACGGGGCGCGTCGGAATGCAACGGGGCGCGTCGGAATGCAACGGGTCGCGTCGGAATGCAACGGGGCGCGTCGGAATGCAACGGGGCGCGTCGGAATGCAACGGGGCGCGTCGGAATGCAACGGGGCGCGTCGGAATGCAACGGGGCGTGTCGGATGGAACGGGGCGCGTCGGATGGAACGGGGCGCGTCGGATCGAACGGGGCGCGTCGGAATGGAAGGGGTCGCGTCGGATGGAACGGGTCGTGTCGGAATGGAACGGGTCGTGTCGGACGGAACGGGTCGCGTCGGATGGAACGGGGCGCGTCGGATCGAACGGGGCGCGTCGGAATGGAAGGGGTCGCGTCGGATGGAACGGGTCGTGTCGGAGTGGAACGGGTCGTGTCGGACGGAACGGGTCGCGTCGGATGGAACGGGGCGCGTCGGATCGAACGGGGCGCGTCGGATGGAACGGGGCGCGTCGGATGGAACGGGGCGCGTCGGATGGAAGGTCGGATGTGGAACGGTGGGCACTGTTACAGGTACATACTAACAGAAACACTTCCCACACTCGGCCTGCGTGTTTCTGCCAGTACTCGGCTTCCTCACATATTACAGCCACAGGCGAGACTCGCTCAGCTCTACAGACATACTATAAACATCACGTTTATTACCCCCCCCCCCCCCTCCCCGGGTGACTCGGAGGTCTCATTGAGGGTCAGACTTGCCGTCTCCAATACACATCATAAGTATAAACACAGAACCCCCATTCACACAATAGCAGGAGACTGTCCGTCCCCTACATTCTACAGAGACCAATGGGATCAGATCTACCAATCACCAAACAAACCAGGAATAGTCTTTATAGATTTCCTGGGAGAAATATTCCGGTCCCATCTGAAGTACTCCACATTCTCAGAGTCCATCATCAGAGAACGATCGGCTCGCTCCCGGGGGCCAGTCAGTGCGTAAGAGGCTCCTAGTCCTCTCCAGAAGACCCTCTCTTCAGGTCTGTCACACCTACCCTTACCAATATGTCATATGGAGGGGTACCTACCCGTACTGTGTGTCATGTGCAGGTACCTACCTGTACTCATATTTCATTGGGGGGGGGGGGTACCTATATTGTACACAATAAAACCCTAATAAACTCCAGGTGAGTCATGATTCATGATCAGGTCTCCAGGTGAGTCATGATTCATGATCTCCAGGTGAGTCATGATCGGGTCTCCAGGTGAGTCATGATCGGGTCTCCAGGTGAGTCATGGATGGCATGTAATATGGAGGTACCTACCTGTCATATCTCTTATATGGGGCATGGTTACACAAGGATACCTACCCGTGGATGGCATGTAATATGGAGGTACCTACCTGTGACCGGTGAGGGAAGAATACAATATGGGAAACCAACCTCTATAAAGTATATAATCTGGGGGTACTTACCTCTGGGTGCTGAGGGGGCGGGGCTTCTTCAAGTCTGTTAAAGTCGCAGGTCAGATTTTCCCGACAAACGGGACACAAAACTCCCGAATCCTAAAAGAAGAAGAATGAGAATCAGCAGGTGGGGGAGGGGAGACACTCCTCCATAGAGATCAATGGGGAGAGAGAAAAGAGTCCAGACGTTCTAGATCAGTGATGGGGAACCTCGGCACCCCGGATGTTTTGGAACTACATTTCCCATGATGCTCATGCACTCTGCAGTGCTCAGGCTGCTCCTCCAGGCAGTGCTTGGCGAATCTCCCCAGGCAGTGGGAATGGAAGTGATGGAAGCAGGCGGGGGGGAGGGGTGTACCTGCTCAGGCTCCTCCTCCAGGCAGTGCTTGGCGAATCTCCCCAGGCAGTGGGAATGGAAGTGATGGAAGCAGGCGGGGGGGGGGGGGTTAGGCCCCCGGGGGAGGGGTGTACCTGCTCAGGCTCCTCCTCCAGGCAGTGGGAATGGAAGTGATGGAAGCAGGAGGGGGCGGCGGGGGGGGGGGGGGGGTAGTACCCCGGGGGAGGGAGGGGGGGGGGTGGGGGTACCTGCTCAGGCTCCTCCTCCAGGCAGTGCTTGGCGAATCTCCCCAGGCAGTGGGAATGGAAGTGATGGAAGCAGGCAGGGGGGGGGGAGGGGGGGGAGGGGGGGGGGGGGTTAGGCCCCCGGGGGAGGGGTGGGGTACCTGCTCAGGCTCCTCCTCCTCCTCCAGGCAGTGCTTGGCGAATCTCCCCATCCTCCTCCAGGCAGTGGGAATGGAAGTGATGGAAGCAGGCGGCGGGGGGGGGGGGGGGGGGGGGGGGTGGGGGGTAGTACCCCGGGGGAGGGAGGGTGGGGGGGGGGGGGGGGGGGGGGGGTGTACCTGCTCAGGCTCCTCCTCCAGGCAGTGCTTCCTAGGCGTGCTTGGCGAATCTCCCCAGGCAGTGGGAATGGAAGTGATGGAAGCAGGCGGGGGGGGGGTTAGGCCCCCGGGGGAGGGGTGTACCTGCTCAGGCTCCTCCTCCAGGCAGTGCTTGGCGAATCTCCCCAGGCAGTGGGAATGGAAGTGATGGAAGCAGGCGGGGGGGGGGGGGGGGGGGGTAGTACCCCGGGGGGAGGTGGTGGGGGGGGGGTGTACCTGCTCAGGCTCCTCCTCCAGGCAGTGCTTGGCGAATCTCCCCAGGCAGTGGGAATGAAAGTGATGGAAGCAGGCAGGGGGGGTGGGGGGGGGGTTAGGCCTCCGGGGGAGGGGCGTACCTGCTCAGGCTCCTCCTCCAGGCAGTGCTTGGCGAATCTCCCCAGGCAGTGGGAATGGAAGTGATGGAAGCACGGTGTCTTGGTGAGGGAATCTCCTTCCTGTCAGATACATGAAAGTCACATGACTCCCGGGGAACCAATCACAGAGGGGAGGGGAGGGTCACACTCAGTACTTACCTGGAAGCCGTACAGGCAGATGACACAGTGACCCCGAGGAATATTACTGGCCGTCAGCATCTCCTTCCCCTTCTATGGGGACAGAAAAAAAGAACATGTAAGTGTGAGCGGGGGAGGGGGGCACCTCTACCCTGATTGGATGGAAGACTCACCTCAATCAGTTCATAGAGAAGGGGACCGCCCACAGACTCCGCCGCCGTCCTCCGTAACATGTCCGTGATACTGCCGGAGACAGGAGGTCACATGTCACACATGGAAGCTCAGCCCCTCCCCCCCATAGAGACAATGTTACTTTGTATCTCTCCCCCTCCCCCCCATAGAGACAATGTTACTTTGTATCTCTCTAATGTCTGAGCAATGTTTATGTAACGGTCAGGGGTTAACGCCGTTTACGATATTCCATTCCACCCACGACATCTTATCGACACTCCACAATCCGGAGACCCGTACAGATTTCCCCCAGAGAAGCGAGACACGCAGCTCTGTTCTCTGGTTCCAAACAAATGAGACTTTAATGGTAAAACTCAGGCTTGTTATATACAGTTAGAAGCCCCCCCCCAAAAAAACAATGGCTCAACTCCACCCACAACATGACACAATGTGTGCTCAATACACATTCCTTTAGTTACTGACATTCAGATAATCTACATGAGCTAATTACTAATCATTACCCAGACATTCTGACTCTGCGACAAGCTCTTCTCACCTGATACACATTCCTTTAGTAGACATAAGTCAGACATCTGACCTTTTAGATTGTGGTAATTCACATTCCACATCTATCATCAATAGACCTTTCACACAATACAGTGTTCATTAGCATCACACAATGAAAAGGTCTTTGGAAGCCAAGCTCCAATCCACATCACCACAGTAGCAGACTTAATTAGCACCTCAACAGTCTATGTACCACATTGAAGGAGACACTCTATTGACCTGTTGGGGTCAGAATTAACAACCTGTAATATTTCAAGATCTCCTGCAATACATGAATTATCATTACTGCCCCATCTCATGTAATCCGAGATATCATTCCTCAGTCATCCTATGCCCCGCCCCTAGTGGACATAAGGTGACCCTAGACACAAGAGTCATTGGTGAAGCTGACACAGGAGTACCCCGCATCCTGCAAGAGCCTCTGGGTCCCACGGGCCGTTCCGTTACAGTTTATAAACAATGTTACTTTGTATCTCTCTACATAATGTCTGAGCAATGTTTATAAACAAGGAAATAGAGGGGAGCGCCCCCTACCTGTGAATCTGCTCATCACACAGACCCCGAGGATTGCTCACACTGATGTCAGGCGGGTCATCAGGATACTGGAAGAGAAGAGAGAAGGAAATGAGAGCAAGTGTATAGTCTGGGGGGAGGAGTATAGTCTGGAGGGGCGGGGTTGTCTGAGCTGAATTAAGTCAATGAAGGGCCCCCCAAACCTGGTATCGGGGCCCCCCCGGACCCTGGTAATAAATGGGAACCCCCGGACCCTGATAATAAATGGCCCCCCCCGGACCCTGGTAAGAAATGCCCCCCCCCCGCAGACCCTGGTAATAAATGGGAACCCCCCCGGACCCTGGTAATAAATGGCCCCCCCCGCAGACCCTGGTAATAAATGGGGCCCCTCCGGACCCTGGTAATAAATGGGGCCCCCCCTGACCCTGGTAATAAATGGGGCCCCCGGACCCAGTAATAAATGCCCCCCCCCCGCAGACCCTGGTAATAAATGGGGCCCCCCCGGACCTTGGTAATAAATGGGGCCCCCGCGGACCCTGGTAATAAATGGGGCCCCCGCGGACCCTGGTAATAAATGGGGCCCCCGCGGACCCTGGTAATAAATGGGGCCCCCGCGGACCCTGGTAATAAATGGCCCCCCCCGCAGACCCTGGTAATAAATGGGGCCCCCCGGACCCTGATAATAAATGGGGCCCCCCGGACCCAGTAATAAATGGGGCCCCCCCCCCGGACCAGCGCTGATAACAGATGATGTGTCACATGACTGACCTGAGGGGGGAGGGACAGATGCAGGGTGAGGCGGACATATTGGATTTCAGCGTCATCTCCGGTCGCAGGATGTAAGGTGATCCTCAGCTCCACCCTGTAACACCAATCACAAATAAGAGGCGGTCCTTCTCCTTGAGGGGGCGTGGCTTCTAATGCTGCGATTTCTTACCTGTCCTCCCGAGAGATCTCCAATTCCTCCAGATAGATGGACTGCAAGACCTGCAGCTCCTGACACAGCGACCTGCGGCGGGGGAGGGGAGACCACACGGGACATTACAGAATAAAATCGCTGATGTCACCATAGAAACCGAAGCCCCTCCCCCACCTAACCACGCCCTCAGGCTAAGAAACCATCACACATGCAACCCACGCATGCGCCCTTTTTCCGATAATCTGATCTTATAAAATATAATCTGGGGGAGGGGGGGGGGGGGATTTAAAAGGACAGGAGAAAAGCCACACCCCCAGAGATAGACACACCCCCAGAGATAGACAGCAGCTACAAGGACCTGACATTCCTCCATTCCTTTGTCCGGGGCCCCTGGTCACCACCCGTCCTTCTCAAGACCCCAAACCTTCCCAAGCCCACCCACAATGTCCAGCACCACCACCTACCTGACCTACCTGGAAACCTGACACCAATCATTCCATGTGAAGGAACCGACTAGAAGAAAAAGTCTCACAATCCCGGCGAGTCTGGAAAGCCCCGTACGACCGTTCCGCATAAGGGGATACCCAGAGCCCCGCCCACCCAGAGCCCCGCCCACCCGCTTATAAACTTCTATATTCAAGCAAGAAATGGTCATTGTCTCCTCCACCCCACCCCCACCCCACCCCTGGACAACCAAGGATCTCAACGGAGCGATGCTTCAAGCCGCCCTTCACACAGAGTCTGCCATGGAATGAGAGTCAGGCCAAATCCCGAAAACAGGATTCTCCCTAGATTCATCAAACGTCAACCCCCTTCATACCGGGGGCCCGGGCAACCCCCCCTCATAACGGGGCCCGGGCAACCCCTCATACCAGGGCCCGGGCAACCCCCCTCATAACAGGGCCCGGGCAACCCCCCTCATAACAGGGCCCGGGCAACACCCCCTCATAACAGGGCCCGGGCAACCCCCCTCATAACGGGGCCCGGGCAACCCCCCTCATAACGGGGCCCGGGCAACCCCCCTCATAACGGGGCCCGGGCAACCCCCCTCATAACGGGGCCCGGGCAACCCCTCATACCAGGGCCCGGGCAACCCCTCATACCAGGGCCCGGGCAACCCCTCATACCAGGGCCCGGGCAACCCCCCTCATAACAGGGCCCGGGCAACCCCCCATACCAGGGCCCGGGCAACTCCTCATACCAGGGCCCGGGCAACCCCCCTCATAACAGGGCCCGGGCAACCCCCCTCATAACAGGGCCCGGGCAACCCCCATACCAGGGCCCGGGCAACTCCTCATACCAGGGCCCGGGCAACCCCCCTCATAACAGGGCCTGGGCAACCCCCCATACCAGGCCCGGGCAACCCCCCTCATAACAGGGCCCGGGCAACCCCCCTCATAACAGGGCCCGGGCAACCCCCCTCATAACGGGGCCCGGCAACCCCTCATACCAGGGCCCGGGCAACCCCTCATATACCAGGGCCCGGGCAACCCCCTCATACCAGGGCCCGGGCAACCACCCTCATAACGGGGCCCGGGCAACCCCCTCATAACGGGCCCGGGCAACCCCCCTCATAACGGGGCCCGGCAACCCCTCATACCAGGGCCCGGGCAACCCCAATTATAACAGGGCCCGGGCAACCCCCCTCATAACAGGGCCCGGGCAACCCCCCTCATAACAGGGCCCGGGCAACCCCCCTCATAACGGGGCCCGGGCAACCCCCCTCATAACGGGGCCCGGGCAACCCCCCCTCATAACGGGGCCCGGGGCAACCCCCCTCATAACGGGCCCCGGGCAACCCCTCATACCAGGGCCCGGGCAACCCCCCTCATAACGGGGCCCGGGCAAACCCCCCTCATAACGGGGCCCGGGCAACCCCCCCCCCATCAACGGGGCCCCGGGCAACCCCTCATAACGGGGCCCGGGCAACCCCCTCATAACGGGGCCGGGCAACCCCCCTCATAACGGGGCCGGGCAACCCCCCTCATACCGGGGGCCCGGGCAACCCCCCCTCATAACGGGGCCCGGGCAACCCCTCATACCAGGGCCCGGGCAACCCCTCATACCAGGGCCCGGGCAACCCCTCATACCAGGGCCCGGGCAACCCCCCTCATAACGGGGCCCGGGCAACCCCCCTCATAACGGGGCCCGGGCAACCCCCCTCATAACGGGGCCCGGGCAACCCCCCTCTCATAACGGGGGCCCGGGCAAACCCTCATACCAGGGCCCGGGCAACCCCTCATACCAGGGCCCGGGGCAACCCCCTCATAACGGGGCCCGGCCAACCCCCCTCATAACGGGGCCCGGGCAACCCCCCTCATAACGGGGCCCGGGCAAACCCCCCTCATAACGGGGCCCGGGCAACCCCCCCTCATAACGGGGCCCGGGCAAACCCTCATACCGGGGCCCGGGCAACCCCCTCATAACGGGGCCCGGGCAACCCCCTCATAACGGGGCCCGGGCAACCCCCCCTCATAACGGGGCCCGGGCAAACCCCTCTCATAACGGGGCCCGGGCAACCCCTCATAACGGGGCCCGGGCAACCCCCCTCATAACGGGGCCCGGGCCCCCCCCCCCTCATACCGGCACCCGGGCAAACCCCTCATACCAGGGCCCGGGCAACCCCCCTCATAACGGGGCCCGGCAACCCCTCATACCAGGGCCCGGGCAACCCCCCTCATAACAGGGCCCGGGCAACCCCCCTCATAACGGGGCCCGGCAACCCCTCATACCAGGGCCCGGGCAACCCCTCATACCAGGGCCCGGGCAACCCTTCATAACAGGGCCCGGGCAACCCCCCTCATAACAGGGCCCGGGCAACCCCCCTCATAACAGGGCCCGGGCAACCCCCTCATAACGGGGCCGGGCAACCCCTCATACCAGGGCCCGGGCAACCCCTCATACCAGGGCGGGCAACCCCCCTCATAACGGGGCCCGGGCAACCCCCCTCATAACGGTGCCCGGGCAACCCCCCTCATAACGGGGCCCGGGCAACCCCTCATACCAGGGCCCGGGCAACCCTTCATAACAGGGCCCGGGCAACCCTTCATACCAGGGCCCGGGCAACCCTTCATACCAGGGCCCGGGCAACCCTTCATACCAGGGCCCGGGCAACCCTTCATACCAGGGCCCGGGCAACCCCCCTCATACCGGGGCCCGGGCAACTCCCCTCATACCGGGGCCCGGGCAACTCCCCTCATACCGGGGCCCGGGCAACTCCCCTCATACCGGGGCCCGGGCAACCCCTCATACCGGGGCCCCTGGGCAACCCCTCATACCGGGGCCCCTGGGCAACCCCTCATACCGGGGCCCCTGGGCAACCCCTCATACCGGGGCCCCTGGGCAACCCCTCATACCGGGGCCCCTGGGCAACCCCTCATACCGGGGCCCCTGGGCAACCCCTCATACCAGGCCCAGGCAACCCCTCATACTAGGGCCCAGGCAACCCCTCATACTAGGGCCCAGGCAACCCCTCATACCAGGGCCCAGGCAACCCTTCATACCAGGGCCCGGGCAACACCCCTCATACCAGGGCCTGGGCAATCCTTCATACCAGGGCCCGGGCAACACCCCTCATAACAGGGCCCCGGGCAACACCCCTCATAACAGGGCCCCGGGCAACACCCCTCATACCAGGGCCCCTGGGCAACACCCCTCATACCAGGGCCCCTGGGCAACCCCTCATACCAGGGCCCGGGCAACCCCTCATACCAGGGCCCGGGCAACCCCCCTCATAACGGGGCCCGGGCAACCCCTCATACCAGGGCCCGGGCAACCCCTCATACCAGGGCCCGGGCAACCCCTCATACCAGGGCCCGGGCAACCCCCCTCATAACGGGGCCCGGCAACCCCTCATACCAGGGCCCGGGCAACCCCCCTCATACCAGGGCCCGGGCAACCCCCCTCATAACCGGGGCCCGGGCAACCCCCTCATAACGGGGCCCCGGGCAACCCCTCATACCAGGGCCCCCGGGCAACCCCCCTCATAACAGGGCCCGGGCAACCCCCTCATAACAGGCCCGGGCAACCCCCCTCATACCAGGGCCCCGGGCAACCCCCCTCATAACAGGGCCCGGGCAACCCCTCATACCAGGGCCGGGCAACCCCCTCATACCAGGGCCCGGGCAACCCCCCTCATTACGGGGCCCGGGCAACCCCCTCATAACGGGGCCCGGGCAACCCCTCATACGGGGCCTCGTGCCACCCCGGCCAGCCACCACCTCCGCATCCCCAGGGCCCGGGCAACCCCCCCCCTCCCCCCGGGGCCCCCCAACCCCCCCTCATAACGGCCCGCACGTGCCCCGGCAAACCCGCCCCCCCTGCACTCCATACCAACCCCCCCGGGCAACCCTCATACCAGGGCCCGGGCAACCCCTCATACCAGGGCCCGGGCAACCCCCCTCATAACGGGGGCCCGGCCAACCCCCCTCATAACAGGGCCCGGGCAACCCCCCTCATAACGGGGCCCGGGCAACCCCCCTCATAACGGGGCCCGGGCAACCCCTCATACCAGGGCCCGGGCAACCCTTCATAACAGGGCCCGGGCAAACCCTTCATACCAGGACCCGGGCAACCCTTCATACCAGGGGCCCGGGCAACCCTTCATACCAGGGCGGCCGGGCAACCCTTCATACCAGGGCCCGGGCAACCCCCCTCATACCGGGGCCCGGGCAACCCCCCTCATACCGGGGCCCCGGGCAACCCCCCTCATACCGGGGCCCCGGGCAACTCCCTCATACCGGGGCCCGGGCAACTCCCCTCATACCGGGGCCCGGGCAACCCCCCTCATAACAGGGCCCCGGGCAACCCTTCATACCGGGGCACGGGCAACCCCCCTCATACCGGGGCCCTGGGCAAACCCCCTCATACCGGGGCCCGGGCAACCCCCCTCATACCGGGGCCGGGCAACCCCCCTCATACCGCGGGCCTGGGCAACCCTTCATACTAGGGCCCAGGCAACCCCCCTCATACCGGGGGCCCGGCAAACCCCTCATACCGGGGCCCCTGGGCAACCCCTCATACCGGGGCCCTGGGCAACCCCTCATAATCCGGGGCCCCTGGGCAACCCCCTCATACGGGGCCCCTGGGCAACCCCTCATACCGGGGGCCCAGGCAACCCCTCATACCAGGCCCAGGCAACCCCTCATACTAGGGCCCAGGCAACCCCTCATACTAGGGCCCAGGCAACCCCTCATACCAGGGCCCCAGGCAAACCCTTCATACCAGGGCCCGGGCAACACCCCTCATACCAGGGCCTGGGCAATCCTTCATACCAGGGCCCGGGCAAACACCCTCATAACAGGGCCCCGGGCAACACCCCTCATAACAGGGCCCCGGGCAACACCCCTCATAACAGGGCCCCTGGGCAACACCCCTCATACCAGGGCCCCTGGGCAACACCCCTCATACCAGGGCCCCTGGGCAACCCCTCATACCAGGGCCCGGGCAACCCCTCATACCAGGGCCCGGGCAACCCCTCATACCAGGGCCGGGGCAACCCCTCATACCAGGGCCCGGGCAACCCCTCATACCAGGGCCGGGGCAACCCCTCATACCGGGCAACACCCCTCATTACTGGCCCGGGTTCCTCCTCCCCCCTCTGTCCCACCGAGACCCCCCTTCTCCACCTCCTCTGTCCCACCGAGACCCCCTCCTCCCCCCTCTGTCCACCGAGACCCCCTCCTCCACCTCCCCCCTCTGTCCCACCGAGACCCCCTCCTCTCCCCTCTGTCCCACCGAGACCCCCCCTCCTCCCCCCTCTGTCCCACCGAGACCCCCTCCTCCTCCCCCTGTCCCACCGAGACCCCTCCTCTCCTCCCCCTCTGTCCCACCGAGACCCCCTCCTCCCCCCTCCTCTGTCCCACCGAGACCCTCTTCTCCTCTCCCATCCAGAAAACCTCTCCATCACCGAGACCACCTCCTCCACACTCCCCTGTCCCACCGAGACCCCCTTCCTCCTCCTCTTGTCCCACCGAGACCCCCTCCTCCTCCCCCCTCTGTCCCACCGAGACCCCCTCCTCCCCCCCTCCTCTGTCCCACCGAGACCCCTCCTCCTCCCCTGCCACCGAGACCCCCCTCTCCTCCCCCTTCTGTCCCACCGAGACCCCTCCTCCCCCCTCCTACTGTCCCACCGCGACCCCCTCCTCCCCCTCCCATGTCCCACCGAGACCCTCTTCTCCTCTCCCATCCAGAAAACCTCTCCATCACCAAGACCCCCTCCTCCACCTCCTCTGTCCCACCGAGACCCCCTCCTCCACCTCCTCTGTCCCACCGAGACCCCCTCCTCCACCTCCTCTGTCCCACCGAGACCCCCTCCTCCTCCCTCCTCTGTCCCACCGAGACCCTCTTCTCCTCTCCCATCCAGAAAACCTCTCCATCACGAGACCACCTCCTCCACCTCCCCTGTCCCACCGAGACCCCCTCCCTCCCCCCTCCTCTGTCCCACCGAGACCCCTCCTCCTCCCCTGTCCCACCGAGACCCCCTCCTCCTCCCCCCTCTGTCCCACCGAGACCCCCTCCTCCCCCCTCCTCTGTCCCACCGAGACCCCCTCCTCCCCCCTCCTCTGTCCCACCGAGACCCTCTTCTCCTCTCCCATCCAGAAAACCTCTCCATCACCGAGACCCCCTCCTCCACCTCCTCTGTCCCACCGAGACCCCCTCCTCCACCTCCTCTGTCCCACCGAGACCCCCCTCCTCCTCCTCCTCTGTCCCACCGAGACCCTCTCTCCTCTCCCATCCAGAAAACCTCTCCATCACGAGACCACCTCCTCCCACCTCCCCTGTCCCACCGAGGACCCTCCTCCTCCACCTCCTCTGTCCCACCGAGACCCCCTCCTCCTCCCTCCTCTGTCCCACCGAGACCCTCTTCTCCTCTCCCATCCAGAAAACCTCTCCATCACGAGACCACCTCCTCCACCTCCCCTGTCCCACCGAGACCCCCTCCTCCTCCACCTCCTCTGTCCCACCGAGAGACCCCCTCCTCCACCTCCTCTGTCCACCCGGGACCCCCTCCTCCCCCCTCCTCTGTCCCACCGAGACCCCCTCCTCCACCTCCTCTGTCCCCCCGGGACCCCCTCCTCCCCCCTCCTCTGTCCCACCGGGACCCCCTCCTCCTCCTCTCCCATCCAGAAAACCTCACTCTTATCCTGATTGGTGTTTGAGCCAGAAGCCTCAGCCTACCGCTCCATCACCATCCGGACCTCAGCTTCCACTGCTGCCCACTGCTGTCCGGGGTGGAACTTCACCCACAGCACAGCCGTAATAATCAGAGTCACCTTACACTCCGATCACCCCCTAAAATGTACCCACCGTACAGGGGCGCTACATATAGGAGGGGGAGGGGTGTATATATTATATATAGGAGGGGAGGGGTACACACATATATATATTAGGGGGAGGGGCACACACAGTATATATAGGAGGGGGAGGGGCACACATATATAGGAGGGGTGTATATAATATATATAGGAGGGGGAGGGGTACACACAGTATATATAGGAAGGGGAGGGGTACACACAGTATATATAGGAGGGGGAGGGGCACACATTATATATGAGGGGGGAGGGGTACACACAGTATATATAGGAGGGGGAGGGGCACACATTATATATGAGGGGTGTATATAATATATATAGGAGGGGGAGGGGTACACATTATATATAGGAGGGGTGTACATATTATATATAGGAGGGGGAGGGGCACACACAGTGTATATATAGGAGGGGGAGGGGCACACACAGTATATATAGGAGGGGGAGGGGCACACATTATATATAGGAGGGGTGTACATATTATATATAGGAGGGGGAGGGGCACACACAGTGTATATATAGGAGGGGGAGGGGTACACACAGTATATATAGGAGGGGGAGGGGCACACATTATATATGAGGGGTGTATATAATATATATAGGAGGGGGAGGGGTACACATTATATATAGGAGGGGTGACATATTATATATTAGGAGGGGGAGGGGCACACACAGTGTATATATAGGAGGGGGAGGGGCACACACAGTATATATAGGAGGGGGAGGGGCACACATTATTATATATAGGAGGGGTGTACATATTATATATAGGAGGGGGGAGGGGCACACACAGTGTATATATAGGAGGGGGGAGGGGTACACACAGTATATATAGGAGGGGAGGGGCACACATTATATATGAGGGGTGTATATAATATATATAGGAGGGGGAGGGGCACACACAGTATATATAGGAGGGGGCGGGGCACACACAGTATGTATTCTATACACAGAGATCTCCCCTCTCACCCTTCTTCCTGATCCTCCTCCGCCATCACCGATCACCGGAACTGACGTCATCCGACACTCCGCCCCCTCACAGCTGTTCAGTTTCACAGACGTTAAAAGGAAGTGACGTCAGTACGGCGCGCCGTCACCCGGGCAACCAGAGAAACCGGAAGTGATCGCCGTGCGGAGCGGAGAAGTGAGATTTGTGTGTCCGCCACCCGCCGGGTGAGTGAGAAAACCCCTCCCCTCCCCCCTCCAGGGCCCATGTGAGGCTTCCAAGGACAATCCAGGGGGCGGGGTTATGTCTGGGAAGGTTGAATACAGTCCCTGTGTGTGTCCCCCCCCCCATATACTGATATGTGACTCCTCCCTTACATACTCTCCCCTCCCCAGTGATGTCACTTCCTGTCTGGGCTCAGCTACAGAAGAAGGCTGACAGAAGCGGAACATCTACAATGTCTTCTAGCGTTCCACCTGCAGGGGGCGCTTCTCATCCATCCCTGACCCCTCCCACTTCCTCCCTCACTGACTCCTCCCACTTCCTCCCTCACTGACCCCTCCCACTTCCTCCCTCACTGACCCCTTCCACTTCCTCCCTCACTGACCCCTCCCACTTCCTCCCTCACTGTCTCCTCCCACTTCCTCCCTCACTGTCTCCTCCCACTTCCTCCCTCACTGTCTCCTCCCACTTCCTCCCTCACTGACTCCTCCCACTTCCTCCCTCACTGACCCCTTCCACTTCCTCCCTCACTGACCCCTCCCACTTCCTCCCTCACTGACCCCTCCCACTTCCTCCCTCACTGTCTCCTCCCACTTCCTCCCTCACTGTCTCCTCCCACTTCCTCCCTCACTGTCTCCTCCCACTTCCTCCCTCACTGACTCCTCCCACTTCCGCCCTGACCTCTCCCACTTACGCCCATCCCTGACCCCTCCCACTTACGGCCCTCACTGACCCCTCCCACTCCCTCCTTGACTCCTCCCACTCCCTCCATCCTTGACCACGCCCTCCCTCCTTGGCTCCTTCCTGACTCCTCCTACATCCACCATCCTCCCTCCGTATTTGCTTGGCTGCTGACTTTGTGACAAAGAAACGATCGGTCTCTGTAATTTTATTGGTCGGATTATTATACCAGAGAGAGAAAAAATAACAAAAATATCCAGAAAATCTCATTTCATAAAAGTTATAAATTCATTTGCATTTTATTGAGTGAAATAAGTATGTGAACCCCGACCCATCAGCGACAGTTCTGCCCCCGGGGAGTCTTCTATACAAGTAATGAGCTGAGATTAGGAGCACTCTCTCTCTCTCTCTCTCTCTCTCTCTCTCAGCACTCTCTCTCTTTCTCTCTCTCTCTCTCTCTGAGGGAGCACTCTCCTAATCTCGGCTTGTTACCTGTATCCACAGAATCGGCCAATCTTTCCACCATGGGGGAAGACCAAAGATCTGTCAGAGGACATCGGGGAGAAGATCGGCACAAGGCTGGAATGGGCTACAAGACCCTCGCCAATCAGCTTGGTGGGAGGAGACAACAGTTGGTGGGAGGAGACAACAGTTGGTGGGAGGAGACAACAGTTGGTGGGAGGAGACAACAGTTGGTGGGAGGAGACAACAGTTGGTGGGATTATTCACAAATGGAAGAGACACAAAATACCGATCACTCTCCTCGGTCTTAGGGTTGTCACCTCATTCCTATAATCCCGATCACTTCATTAATGTTTGGTTAGTTCAATATCCCCCCCTGCCTCTTTGGGGACCAAAGAATTGAAGTGGGGGGAGAATGTAGTCATAAAGTACACGGGGTCTGAGGATTTAATGCAGATGAGACACCAAGTGATCTCCACCTTCATCAGTCTCAGAACCCGTGTACTTCATGGCTACGTTCACCCCCCACTTCAATTCTTTGGTCCCCAGAGAGGAGGGGGGGATATTGAACTAACCAAACATTAATGAAGATAAAGAGGAGTTGGGGTTTAACCCTACTCAGTCTGGGGCTCCATACAAGATCTCCCCTCATGGAGGTTCAATGATCATGAGAACGGTGAGGATTCCGCCCAGAACTACACGGGAGAATCTTGTCACCGATCTCAGCCGGGACCATCGTCACCAAGGAAACAATGACAATCGAGAACTGGAGGCCAACTCCAAGAAACGTCTGACCTCTGTGATCCCCAACAAGGGATTCTCCACCAATCACTGAGTGATGTTCTGTGAGGGGTTCACATACTTATTCCACTCATTAAATACAAATCCATTTATAACTTTTATGTTGTTATTTTGTCTCACTGTTATAAGAATCCGACCAATAAAATGACAGGCCGATCGTTTTAGAATCGGCAGCCGATCGAATACTTTTTTCCCATCACTGTATATAAAGACAATACGACCATCAGAGGGCGCTGTGTACTGCGGGGCCCTCAGTCTGCACCAGGGGCCCATATCTTTTCTATGTATTGCTTAGTGTTGTTTCTCTATTCCAGGATGGAGAAGTATCACGTCTTGGATCTGATCGGAGAAGGATCGTTCGGGAGAGTTTATAAGGGGAGGAGACGGCACAGCGGAGAGGTGACCCCATATCCTTCTATGCCTAAATCTTCTCAGAGGTGTCACATCTCTATTATATAATGTACACCCCACCCCCATTACTATTATAATGTACCTGGTCTGGGGGGGAGGGGCACACAGGTATCTCACCCCTCTTCCTCCATACAGGGATGTATAGGAACCCTCTTGCTGCGGTGAGACTTCTGCTTCCTCCCTGATGGTTGATGTATGCCATTACTGCATTTTCCAGCCTGGGTTTCCAATGTTGCCGTGACAATCAAATCGCCTGAAGGTCCAAGATGCTGATTGGGAGACGAAATTCCTCCGACACCCAAGTCTCCTGTACGGGACTCCCGCTGAGGCTTTGGCATTGTCTTTCTCCTGGTGGGAGCGGAGGCTTTGGCGTTGTCTTTCTCCAGGCGGGAGCGGAGGGCTTTGGCGTTGTCTTTCTCCTGGTGGGAGCGGAGGCTTTGGCGTTGTTTTTTTCCTGGCGGGAGCCGAGGCTTTGGCGTTGTCTTTCCCAGGCGGGAGCGGAGGCTTTGGCGTTGTCTTTCTCCTGGTGGGAGCGGAGGCTTTGGCGTTGTCTTTCTCCTGGCGGGAGCGGAGGCTTTGGCGTTGTCTTTCTCCTGGCGGGAGCCGAGGCTTTGGCGTTGTCTTCTCCTGGCGGGAGCCGAGGCTTTGGCGTTGTCTTTCCCCAGGCGGGAGCGGAGGCTTTGGCGTTGTCTTTCTCCTGGCGGGAGCGGAGGCTTTGGCGTTGTCTTTCTACTGGCGGGAGCGGAGGCTTTGGCGTTGTCTTTCTCCTGGCGAGAGCCGAGGCTTTGGCGTTGTCTTTCTCCTGGTGGGAGCGGAGGCTTTGGCGTTGTCTTTCTCCTGGTGGGAGCGGAGGCTTTGGCGTTGTCTTCTCCTGGCGGGAGCGGAGGCTTTGGCGTTGTCTTTCTCCTGGTGGGAGCGGAGGCTTTGGCGTTGTCTTTCTCCTGGTGGGGAGCGGAGGCTTTGGCGTTGTCTTTCTCCTGGTGGGAGCGGAGGCTTTGGCGTTGTCTTCTCCTCCCTGGCGGGAGCGGAGGCTTTGGCGTTGTCTTTCTCCTGGTGGGAGCGGAGGCTTTGGCGTTGTCTTTCTCCTGGTGGGAGCGGAGGCTTTGGCGTTGTCTTTCTCCTGGTGGGAGCGGAGGCTTTGGCGTTGTCTTCTCCTGCCGGGAGCTGAGGCTTTGGCGTTGTCTTTCTCCTGGCGGGAGGGGGAGCGGAGGCTTTGGCGTTGTCTTTCTCCTGGCGGGAGAGCGGAGGCTTTGGCGTTGTCTTTCCCCAGGCGGGAGCGGAGGCTTTGGCGTTGTCTTTCTCCTGGCGGCGGGAGGGAGGCTTTGGCGTTGTCTTTCCCCAGGCGGGAGCGGAGGCTTTGGCGTTGTCTTTCTCCTGGCGGGAGTGGAGGCTTTGGCGTTGGCTTTCTCCTGGTGGGATCGGAGGCTTTGGCGTTGTCTTTCTCCTGGTGGGAGCGGAGGCTTTGGTGTTGTCTTTCCCCAGGCGGGAGCGGAGGCTTTGGCGTTGTCTTTCCCCAGGCGGGAGCGGAGGCTTTGGGCGTTGTCTTCTCCTGGCGGGAGAGCGGAGGCTTTTGGCGTTGTCTTTCTCCTGGCGGGAGCGGAGGCTTTGGCGTTGTCTTTCTCCTGGCGGGGCGGCGGAGGCTTTGGCGTTGTCTTCTCCTGGCGGGAGCGGAGGCTTTGGCGTTGTCTTTCTCCTGGTGGGGCGGAGGCTTTGGCGTTGTCTTTCCCAGGCGGGAGCGGAGGCTTTGGCGTTTGTTCTTCTCCTGGCGGGGAGCGGAGGCTTTGGCGTTGTCTTCTCCTGGCAGGAGCGGAGGCTTTGGCGTTGTCTTTCCCCAGGCGGGGAGCGGAGGCTTTGGCGTTGTCTTTCTCCTGGCGGGAGAGCGGAGGCTTTGGCGTTGTCTTTCCCCAGGCGGGAGCGGAGGCTTTGGCGTTGTCTTTCTCCTGGCGGGAGCGGAGGCTTTGGCGTTGTCTTTCCCAGGCGGGAGCGGAGGCTTTGGCGTTGTCTTTCTCCTGGCGGAGGGAGCGGAGGCTTTGGCGTTGTCTTTCCCCAGGCGGGAGCGGAGGCTTTGGCGTTGTCTTTCTCCTGGCGGGAGTGGAGGCTTTGGCGTTGGCTTTCTCCTGGTGGGATCGGAGGCTTTGGCGTTGTCTTTCTCTGGTGGGAGCGGAGGCTTTGGTGTTGTCTTTCCCCAGGCGGGAGCGGAGGCTTTGGCGTTGTCTTTCCCCAGGCGGGAGCGGAGGCTTTGGCGTTGTCTTCTCCTGGCGGGAGCGGGAGGCTTTGGCGTTGTCTTTCTCCTGGCGGGAGCGGAGGCTTTGGCGTTGTCTTTCTCCTGGCGCGGAGCGGAGGCTTTGGCGTTGTCTTCTCCTGGCGGGAGCGGAGGGAGGCTTTGGCGTTGTCTTTCTCCTGGTGGGAGCGGAGGCTTTGGCGTTGTCCTTTCCCCAGGCGGGAGCGGAGGCTTTGGCGTTGTCTTCTCCTGGCGGGAGCGGAGGCTTTGGCGTTGTCTTCTCCTGGCAGGAGCGGAGGCTTTGGCGTTGTCTTTCCCCAGGCGGGAGCGAGCGGAAGGCTTTGGCGTTGTCTTTCTCCTGGCGGGAGCGGAGGCTTTGGCGTTGTCTTTCCCCAGGCGGGAGCGGAGGCTTTGGCGTTGTCTTCTCCTGGCGGGAGCGGAGGCTTTGGCGTTGTCTTCTCCTGGCGGGAGCGGCGGAGGCTTTGGCGTTGTCTTTCCCCAGGCGGGAGCGGGGAGGCTTTGGCGTTGTCTTTCTCCTGGCGGGAGCGGAGGCTTTGGCGTTGTCTTCTACTGGCGGGCGGGAGCGGAGGCTTTGGCGTTGTCTTCTTTCCTGGCGGGAGCGGAGAGGCTTTGGCGTTGTCTTCTCCTGGCGGGAGCGGAGGCTTTGGCGTTGTCTTCTCCTGGCGGGAGCGGAGGGCTTTGGCGTTGTCTTCTCCTGGCGGGAGCAGAGGCTTTGGCGTTGTTCTTCTCCTGGTGGGAGCGGAGGCTTTGGCGTTGTCTTCTCCTGGCGGGAGCGGAGGCTTTGGCGTTGTGTTTCTACTGGCGGGAGCGGTAGGCTTTGGCGTTGTCTTTCTCCTGGTGGGAGCGGAGGCTTTGGCGTTGTCTTTCTCCTGGCGGGAGCGGGAGGCTTTGGCGTTGTCTTCTCCTGGCGGGAGCGGAGGCTTTGGCGTTGTCTTCTCTGCCGGGAGCGGAGGCTTTGGCGTTGTCTTTCTCCAGGCGGAGCGGAGGCTTTGGCGTTGTCTTTCTCAGGCGGGAGCGGAGGCTTTGGCGTTGTCTTTCTCAGGCGGGAGCGGAGGCTTTGGCGTTGTCTTTTCTCTGGCGGGAGCGGAGGCTTTGGCGTTGTCTTCTCCCCTGGCGGGAGCGGAGGCTTTGGCGTTGTCTTCTCCTGGCGGGAGCGGAGGCTTTGGCGTTGTCTTCTACTGGCGGGAGCCGAGGCTTTGGCGTTGTCTTTCTCCAGGCGGGAGCGGAGGCTTTGGCGTTGTCTTCTCCTGGCGGGAGCGGAGGCTTTGGCGTTGTCTTTCTCCTGGCGGGAGCGGAGGCTTTGGCGTTGTCTTCTACTGGCGGGAGCGGAGGCTTTGGCGTTGTCTTTCTCCTGGCGGGAGCGGAGGCTTTGGCGTTGTCTTCTCCTGGTGGGAGCCGAGGCTTTGGCGTTGTCTTTCTCCTGGTGGGAGCCGAGGCTTTGGCGTTGTCTTTCTCCTGGCGGGAGCGGAGGCTTTGGTGTCTTTCTCCTGGCGGGAGCGGGGTCACACCAGCCTCGTTGCGGTACGTCTTTAGGGGGCGGGGTCACACCTGCTGTAACACAGAACACTATGTTCTGGAAAGGGCCACAATACAGAGCCGATGTCCATGGGTGACGTTCCAAGCCCCCGGGTCCTGTCCAGGGGGGGTACAAGCTGAGGATCTGGATAGCAGAATACAGAGGTGGGCTCAGGCAGCAGTGTCACGGAAGGTCCCCACATTCAGACCGAATGCTTCCCCATAGTCTGGACATAGATACCGGATATTCCAGCTGCCTTGTAACTCACAACGAGACGAGACTT